>BOPP01000127.1:3624014-3674238 GCA_017312745.1 Gryllus bimaculatus | reverse complement strand
CGGGGCGTCCGCACCGCAGACGCGCGCGTTCGAGGAGACACACAATCGCCCTCGCGCGCACGCCGCTACCGCCCGCTCCGCCGCCGTCGCCCGCGCCGTCGCCCACGCCGCCGCCGCCGCATCCGCCATGCAGAGACCGGCCTTTTGGCGCGTCCCGGTCAACAAGCCGGACCCCGACGAGAGGTTCTATGTGAGTGTCCGCCCCCGGCGGCGACGAGCGTGTGACGCGCGCCCCGCAAGGGCTGCTCACGGACACGTGCCCGAGGCGGTTCGCTGTGGACAGGATATTCCCGTAAACACTTTCGACAACTTAATAGTGCTCGAAATTGTTTTAAAGTTTAATTTCACTCCAGTCTTCAATTAAATGTTAACACAAAAAATATGTAACATACGAAACTGACAGCATGGACGTTTGCTTAAATGGCTACCAATCATGTCACCTTCCTCCACTATGTCTTTTAGTTCACTCACTCTTTCATAAAACGTGTTCATTTCATTATTGGATATACAATTCCGGCAATGCGGTCGTTGATAAAAATTTTTGAAAACTTGGTTTGCAATTGTAATAAGCTGATAAAGAAAACATGCCGTGGCTATGCAGCTATATTGCAACAATCATATCACTAACGCTTTTGCAGCCCTTTTGAACGTGAGGTTAATTTAAAGTATTGTATTAGTACACAATGCGTCCTATTGTGTGAGAAAACATGGACGTTAAATTCGTTGACACGAAATATTTTTAAATACGTCCCTAGTATTACCTCAATACTTTCTTGTGTGTATGTATGTCCATTTAGTGCGACCTTCACTGTTTCCTGCTATCCTACTAAGCATGTTGATAAGAATGCCAGTTGCTTTGTGAGTTTTTACTTCGAAGAGTCGAAGGAAATACTTATCGTTTATATACTATCTCTGAAAATAAAATCTCTTCATATTTGAAATAACACTTTTGGTAATGGACATTTCATCAGCATGTGTTTTCGCTATGAACGGTATTCAAGAGGCGAGCTCTGAAGTAACAGTGTTAATAAAGTTCAAGTTCATTAGGAAATTCATTTCGAAGTGACTAAAATAAAATGTATTTAACGTATCTTTTTCAAATTTAGTTAAAAATAATTTTTATTTTTTAAAATTACACTTTGAATTTTTAGTATAGAAATGTTCAGCGTCAAAGGCTCTTAAAACATTAAATAAGATCAGCAAATTTTGATTCTAGTGTGTGAAAGTGAGAAAGAAGAAAACTATTAATGTATTTTATGTATTCATGGTTATTAGTGAGTGTGGCCATCCTGGTGTATTACACTTCTATTTCAGAAGTCACATTAAACAAATGCTTCATAAAAGTACAGAAACTTAAACTAGTGAGTTATTTCACAAAAACTATTTAATATCAGTAAATAAATCCCATTTCGAATGATTGCTTATTCATTTCGATCTTAACAATATTCACCAGATTTAAATATTTTTTTCTAAATAGAACATGAGGCGACATTATGTATTTTGCATTATTCATGAGTGTTGAGAAGATGACACTAGGTTTAATCCAAACTAAAGGTTGTGGTTAAATAATTACAGAGGTTCCTTGCACGTAGGTAGTTCATTTGGGCTTGACTCAATGTGAAGCGATCAGCCCTCGACCTGAGTTAAGAATAAACTAGGAAATTGTGCCTCGTGGTCGTGACCTGCTCCCAAGACGAACACGGAACCCCTCTGAACAACAAGTCTTTCTCTTGAGCTCTTCGTTCGTCTGTCGGAGAGCGTGTGCCTACACGGCACATGTAATACGTCCAAAGCAAAGATATTTCATATTATCAACTTGATTCCATGATGCAGATTCGTCCATTGGGATGCGCTACGTTCGAGTCCCGACGCGGGAGGATCTTCGGCACCTGATAAGTAGCTGATACAAATGAATCCACTATCTGAATTCTAGAGGCCGGTTGCCTTTATCAAATTGTGGAGAGATAGAGGAGGGGAGGGGAGGGAGAAAACCAAAGAGAGTGAGAGAGAGAGAGAGGAGGTGAGAGGGAGAAAACCAGAGAGAGGGGTGAGAGAGAACCAGAGACAGAGTGGTGAGAAGAAGAAAACCAGAGAGAGAGAGAGAGGGGTGAAAGGGAGAAAACCCGAGTTAAAGAGAAAGTCAGAAGGAAAGAAAAAGCGAGAGAGAAACAAAAATAAAGAGATAAAGAGAGATAGAGAAAAAGAGAAACCCAGAAAGCGAGAAAGAAAGAAAGGTTTACTGAGAGACAGGAGGGGGTGTTGGACACCAGTGCACTTCCAGACGCGTCTCTGCAATGTCAGAATATCGCATGCGCTTAACACTTCTGACGTCGTCTCGCCTGGCCGAGCGCCTTGCCACCGGACCGCCGCGCGATTTGTCTCCCCGCGTCACGTCCGCTTTTCAGCTGTGGTTCCTCGCGCCAAGATGAGCCGTGACCCGCATGCGACCACGCAGTCCACGCCAGGAGTCTCGCTTTTTTTCTTGCCCTAGGAGTTCCAAGGGCGCGGCATTGCGCCCTCCATTGTACGGGACGTTTGTTACGCAAGTGGTTGACTAATTCAGACTATGCCATCCATTCTGCAATTTGAATAAGTGTTCTTTAAATGCCTCCTGATATTTGGTATACGAGAGGATCTAATCCGTAATGAGCGAGTGGTTTAAACTGAAAGAAGTGTATCTCAAAAACCTGTACATTAAAATCTGACAATATTATGATTCAATTAGATTCCTCTAATGTAAATCCCTTGTTATATTAAATGTTTTATTAAATTTGTTTGTTTTTAATAGCTACGAACTTGTTAATTTTATTGCATTACGATCATAAAAATAAGGAGTTTTTAAAAAAAGAATGAATTTGTGCTGACATCTTTAATATATCAAAGAGAATGTCATAAATACTGGAAAACATACGCATATTTTCTAGATCAGTATTATGTTCAAGCTTTTGATATTGAAATACTTTGCCATCGTCAGACTGAATATGTTATATTATATGTATGTCGTTTGTATTAATCAGTAAATTATTGTACAATGTGCTTGACAATACTAGGAGCAAATAGTTTAGCAATATTTTAATAATTCTTGTGTAAGAAGAAAACATATTAAGATATATTATGTCCAGGAAAATAAAAGAACTACATTTCGGAAAAAACATTTTTTCAATACAGAGCCTATTGTATATAATAATAATAATAATAATAATAATAATAATAATAATAATAATAATAATAATAGTAAGGACTTAAAACTAACGTGTAAAAATATAAAAATGTCTTTGATTATCACTACAGATTTTCGTTTTGATTTCCCTCCCTCACTTAAGCAATAAAACGTAATTAAAAAACAATGAATTTTTTAAGTAGTCCAACATCATCTATATTTCTAGCTCCAGATATGGTTTAGATTATTTCTGAAGTACGTTTTAATTAGTAATATAAACAATGTTTATATTACTACACATTATTATTATTATTATTATTATTATTATTATTATTATTATTATTATTATTATTACTATATGCAAATAATATATTGAATATCTTAACGAAATGCATTGACGAATCTTAACGAATGCATCTTAATGAGATGCCTGAAGGCATCTAACGACTAGGAAATTAGATAACTTTGAAATAATTTTTCCAATTATATAACTCATGTGTCTCAGAAGATAAGAAGTAATTAAGTCAAACTTTACGTTAGAAATTCTGAACCCAATGTTAAGATATGAGTAATTTCGAATCTACCTTGTACTCTCAAGGGCATCTAACCTCAAGGACAACTTAGAGGTGATACCAAACCGTTCAGTGTTGTTATAGCTTACGAACCGAAAATGACATTACCCCAGTGCAACTTCGCCTCTGACAGAAAAGGCCCAATTCGAAGAAAGCATCGATATTCTAAAATTTTTCTCCTTCATCTCTCGACAGGCAAGTCGGCAGGCAAGGCGGGCGTGTTGGCGTGGAAGTGGACGGGCGAATCGGTGGGTGTGCGTGTCGTTGCGGGGGCGTGTCGGCGTGGATGCTAGGGGAAGGAGTGCGGAAGGGGTCGGCGTGCGTGTCGGCAAGAAGGCATGTTGGTATGTCGGCTTGAAAGTGCGGGAGAAGGGTTGTGGGGCGTAGCACGTGTTGGCGGAGGGTGCGAGGAGTGTCGTGGGTGCGTGTCGGCTAGGAAGTGCAGGAGTGTGTTGTGGGGGCGTGTCGTTATGGGGTTCTGCAGGCATGTCCGCCGAGAATATCGGGGCGTGTCGGCTGAAGGAGAATGAGGGCGTGTCGGCGTGAGCGCGTGTGGTGTGCTGGAGGAGAGCGAGGAGGTGTCTGCGCGGGTGTGTGTCGTGAGGTGTTATGGGCTTGTCGGCTTGGGAGAGCGAGAGCGAGTTGGCGTGAGTGCGTGCCGGTTGGGAGAGAGCGAGGGTGTGTGGATGTGGGTTTGTGTGTCGTTGTGGGATTTTATCTGTGTTTTATCTGTTGTGGAGTTTTGTGGGCGTGTCGCCTCGGGATATAAGGGGTGTGGCAGAGACTGGAGTGCGAGGGCGTGTTGACGTGGGCTTGGGACGGCAAGGGCGTGACGGCGTGAGCGTATGTCGGTTGGGAAAGAGCGGGGATACGTTTGCGTGGGTGCGTGTCGGGTTTATTATCGGTGTGTCGCCATGGGAGTTGGGAGCGTGTCAGAGTATGGAGTGCGAGAGCTCGTCAGCGTGAACGTAGGTCGGCTTGGGAGAGCGAGGGCCTGTCGGAGTGCGTGCGTGTCGGCAAGGAAGAGCGTTGATGGGAGCTGAAGACGTGTCGTATGAGAAGTTCGGAGCGTGTCGGCTGGGGGAGAGCGGGGATGTGTTTGCGTGGGCGCATGTCGACTTTTGAGGCCCACACGTTTGAGCGTCCCAGTGCCTGGCAGGTGACGGCGCCTGCGGCCGCGAGGGGGGGTGGCGAATGTGTTGGCCGGGCGCCAGCGACTCTGACCTGCCCCTCACCTACCTCTCCCTCCCCCCCTTCTCGCTCTCGATAACATGCCGCCAGGCCCACCGTTCCAATTGATAGTCAACATTACCAACGTTTTACGCGATGCCAAAGAACTCTTCTAAATTGTTGGAGGTTGAATTCTTCCACCTGCAATTATGTTAATGGTACTAAATTTATAGATAGTGCAGAAACAAAAGATTATTAAAGGGGAATATTTGTGAAGAAATCGTTGAATTCCAGTATTAGTTTCAATGCCATTAAATCATGAGAAATATCCATTATCTTTGGAAATCTAAAAGTATATTAAGGAAAATAATTTTATGAGATTTGAAATTATGGTATGTAGGCTCTATTCTAAAGGGTTAGAAGAGAAATATCTGGTAGCTAAAGTAGAGAACACAGAATAGGGTGTAAAATGTATGTTATTTGAAGGGGTTGAATAAACAAAGATGCGCGTTTTTTATTGTCAAGATTTTTCTTTTTTTTAAATTAACTTAGGCACGGGTGAGAAAACAATTTTGTGCAGAATAATCTAATACTGCGTAAGAATCATATTCATTTGGTGTTCACTAGAAAATGGGAGCACATGTTCAAATTTCACTAAATTATATTTCAGCAAACTATGTATAACAGTATCAACGCAATCGGGCTAGTCTTTCCAGAGATTGGCTCAGAAAAACACTGTAAAAAAGTTATTTGATGTAAATAACCATAAGATTTTATAAAAAGGCAGTTCTTTTGAAATCGCAGAAAGACACTTCATTTTATTCAGCTAGGTCAACAACTAGCCTATTAACCGGCGTAGCATTTGTATTTATTTATGGCATCGTACATTAGACAGCCCTGCTTGCTGGCCCTCTTTGCTCGCGCCCGCTCGCGACACCCGGTCAGCTCGACAAAACCATTTCCCCACTCTCTTCCTCTCCCCTCCACTAGCCCGCTTGTTACCTTGGGGTGCTACGATTGCAGTTACCACCATCACCGATGCTGTGTGCAGCATTACATGTTTTGTGGGCTACACTATATCTAATTGGTAAATGTTACTCCTTCCCATCTTCCTAACTCCGGGATGCTAGAGATGGGCACATTTTTTGAGACTATGCATAATAGATGCACCGATTGGCGCGGCTTTATAATTTATGTTGAAACACGCATGCATATTTGTGTAGTACCAGATTACACTGGTCAACATGATTTTTGTCTCACGAGACCGGTACACCAATATATATCTGTTGTTTATAGTGTTCTAGGTTTGTCACTGCATGGAAGAGTGGCACCCACTTGCCATTTGCTATTCCTATGATTTGGAAGGAACCCATAGATCACTCCTCTGACTGGTACTTATGATATAATACGCTAACTCTAACTTGCAATCTGCGATGAGACCAGTTTCACCCTGTGAAGAGTTACCCACGCCAAAACCTCGAGAGCACGCGACAAATATAGAGAGTTTTGATTCTGATAGAAGTATGGAAACAAATTAAACAGATTCTTCTGGTGATACATTTTGAACAAAGCTGTTCATGTGAGCCTCATTTAATGACACTAGGAGTTCTCAAAGATTACATATGATGTTTAAAGTTATCTAGAAACAATCTGAAATGCCTCCGTTACATATAAAATTAGGGCTAATGAATTTCATCAAAGACATAGACATTACTCTTGGTTTCAGATACTTAAAACGCAAGTTTTCTAAAACTAGTGAAGCAAAAACTAGAGAAGGAATATTTGTGGGTCCTCAAGTACGATCATTCATGCATGTTGAAACGTTTGTGGATCCATTGAATTCACCTGAGAAAGCAGCTAGGCAGGCATTCAAAAATGTTAGTTTTCTTGGGAAATCGGAAGGTGGAGGAATTGTTAACTCTCTTACAATATCTTTTAAAATGTGGGTTATAATATGTCCTTAAAAACAGTTTCTGTACAAGCATCCTCGTTTCTTCCCGGAAAATCTTGTCACAGTGAGTGATGAGCATGGGGGAACACATTCATCTGGAGATTTTAGCTCTGGAAAAGATAAATTAAAGCAAATGGCATCCTACTCTCTTGGTCGATTATTGGTGGACCAATAAAGGAGATGATATGCAGGCAAAATGTAGCAGAAAAATCGTCATTTCTTACTTTCTAGGCGAGTGAAAATGTTTGAATATTGTGAAGTCAAGAATGCAAAATATTAAAATGTTTGAAATTATTAAATGTTTATCTCTCTGAAGCCTCGCGTGATGGAGAAAAACTAATATCATATTTAAATTTATGAGAAAAAATACTATCAGAATCACATATTTTATTTCTGAGACAAAAAAGGTTATTTTTTTGATCCCTAGTGATATTCGGCAAACGCATTATTCGCATTTGGCCAAATTCGCTATTTATGTGTCACAATCTTCTATTAACACACTCACCTGCCCTCCTCCCCACCCTAGTTACCCCCCCCCCCACCGACGCACCGAAATGCATGCCCCTGCCCTTCCTCGCCGAACCTGGATGAAGGACGGGTTGCATACACATTTTATTTGTACACAGCACATGCCATCCATTCCTAGGGAAGCTAGATGTGACCGTCATCATATTCGCTCAAATCATGTCATATTTGTATAAAGTTTGGTCAAGAGTGCTCCAGGCGTTCCAGAATTATACTGAAACACGCATACACACATGCTTCCATTTTAAACGAGATATATTGTTCTTTGCTAGTTCTTATTTCTTAAATGTTTTTCATCGTATTTTTCTTCTTCCTTGTCTTAATTTGTTTCGTTCCCCTCTTCATAAACGTTTCATTTATTCTGTCGTTTTATTTTCGCTCGCCCTACTTTTCTTTGTGGGGGTGCTTCTCTTTTTACTTTACTATGCCAAGAGATTTTACAACCAGATGCCCTTCTTGACGTAAACCTCCTCCTGCTTCCTGGTCTCACTACTCAAGAAACTAAATTTTCACATCCTGTAGTACTATTTAACTATTAGTGTTGCATTTCTAAGCTAGATTTGAAACGTCAGAATTTAATAATACCGATCAACACAAAAGAAAATTGAAAACAAAGACTCGGAAGAAGAATTACAATAACCGAGAAATTAGATACAAATTAAAATACATCTCAGAAATTTACAAATCATGTAAGATATCTTTATTTTTTTCTTAGAACTTCTCTGAATTGGAGCTTATCACGAGTATTTGGAGTAATTCTAAGAGTAATGTAAGGTTAATCACAGGAATACGTTTGTTATATGAGTACTTATGTTTTTCACAATAAATTTTAAATACCGTAACGTATATATTGTGACGTTTCATTTAACAATTTCGTATTGATTTTGCATTAGAAAGACCTAATACTATATCACTCTGCTCTTAATTTTTATCTACGATATATATTAACCTAAAATTAGTTATATTTCACTTTAGAGGATGAAGTTCCACTATCGTGCATAACGAGAGAGTAGACACGAAGTCGGTTCCCGAAAGAGGAAGGGCGGTGGCTGGAAGGAGAGGCGGTCCGGCAGCGGGTGGAGACGCCGTTGGCTGCGTTCTAATTCGAGAGCCTTCGATGCGCCCCAAAGAGCATTCCGACTCGAGTGACTGGCGGCAGCGAAAACGCCGCCGGAAGAAGCTAGAGCGCCCACCTCGCGGAGCGAAGCGACTTTCCGAAGCGCTTTGAGCCCTGCGCCCCCCCCCCCCATGCTCTATGAGGGCACGACTTCGCGATGACACCGCATGTCGAACGATAACTACTCACACGTTTGGAGGGGGCGCGTGTTCCCAAACACCTCGTTTTTGTGAATGGGATACTTAAAACTGGGAATGGAATTAATTTTTTTTCATTCCAGGAACGTCGTTACGAACGAAACCAGTGCCAATTTGAAAGACAAAAATAATAGTATGTCTCCTAAGTTGTATTTTCCCCCGAGGAGGGGAAATGCGCTACGCATACCCGTGAGGCCGGTTATGTCGGACTCTCCAGTATGGCATGCCGACTAAAACCTAATCTCCTCATGGGTTCGTAGGCTTCCGCGGCCGGAGTCAATGTATTCTTGGCTACCCGGGATGAGCCGCGTCTCGGTCAATGTCACTGACGTTTCTGCCATCTTGCTGTGGCCTTCTTCAGTGCTATACGCATATCAGAGTACAGCTGTGAAGAAGGCCCTAGCAAGATGGCCGAAACGTCAGTAACATTGACCGAGACGCAGCGCATTCCGGATAGCCAAGAATGCACTAACCGCCTCATTTCTCTCGAGCCGGGGTATCTTCTTCGCGGGACCGTCGTTGAGACATTACTTCGCGCAGAAGATTGGATGGCAGCATGAGCTTTGCTCTTCAGGTGATCGCTATGGTGTTTTAGCTCTCTCTGCTTTTAGTGATAGATTTCTGTTGTGTTACATGAGCCACGAAGCCTCGTACTTTCTTCCAGTTGTTTCTAAGCACCATTTTAAAAATATATAAAACGTTTCATTGAATAATAAATTGCAGAATTACTTGCTGAAAACCTTTTTCAAACAAATGGGTCCTATTAAAAGAATACAATATTTTTGTTTATTGCAAACATTACTTACTGAATCAATCATTATTCTGTATCAGAGAATATACTGTAAAGATTTTAATAGTAATGTCCTGATGACATACGAATTAGTAGTTTTAATTAGCACAAATTGAAACTCAAACGCATACCTATATTTCAATCACAGTCCATTGAACTAAACGTATTTTGATGAAATTACTAATTAATAAAATTTAAATACTTGGTAACATTGAATGAATGGAGAATTTTGTTATATGAAAGAATCATTATTTTTGGAGCCAGGAGAACAAAAAAATTGTCTTTATATGCTAAAAAGGAAATTTAATCTGCAAAATATAATGCTTAAATTTATTATTATATAATATTAATTTATTATTATAATAAATTAACCTGCTTAATTGTGAAAGCTATTCACTATTAATTTATAATTCTGGTAATAAATTAAAAATATTTAATGCTTTTGTTTCACACAATAAAAATATCAAAATATTTCTGCTTTTAACACGTTCTTTCTTTCGTGCTTTCAACTCTCCTTAACTTAAAGCATGCAAAAACGAAGTTGAAATTATTTTTTAAAAAAATATTAGTAACTAGAACGAGTGAGTGATATTCTTGAAATTAATTTGTCGATTATTATATGATAAAGACATTTTTTCGTTCACGGGACTGTGAATGTAGTGGTCTTGTGGTTTATCTGTACAAGAGATGAAGAAAATCGATAGCAAACCCTTGAGTTCTGTTCATATCATTTTTGTTATGAGTTTGTTACTCTGTATTAATTCTTATTTAGAAATGAAATATTTGTGCTAAAAAGTTAGTGTAACCACATAATTAAAGATGTTGTCATTGCTAACAATGTTTTTTAATTCAAAAGCAGCTTTCGATGGCTTAGCCATCATCATCAGTTGTCTGCTAGATGGAAGCCACAAAACGACTACCTACCACAACACCTATAGTGTAACCACATACAAACATCAAGAAATATCTTGCTGCAAAAAGTTGTCTATATTGTGGATTAAAAACGAAGTCAATTTCAATCTTGAATCTATGAATTAATTCCACTTATGCCCGGATGGAATGTTTCATTGATATAAAGTTATGCACTGTTACATTCGTCAAACCAGAGAACATGTTTCATAATATTTCGAAACTCATAACCATTGACGTAATATATTGACTTCAATATCTCTAGTTAGAAAATGTTTACGCAATATTACGTCAGTATGATGTACCACATGACGCTGGCTGCTAGATTTAATTGATTCAGACATAAACTGCACGCATTTGAGAAATAATGCAATGTAAATATTTAATAAACGCGGACATGCCCAGAAAAGTTGAACTCGAGCTTGTTATTAATATTTACGTTTCAGGATGTTTAAACATTCGAAAAATAATTAATGAAACATTACCAACAATGGAACATTACGTCTTTAACGTTTATGACTATTTAAAATTAAAGGAATATATTGCCTATAAATAAAATCTTTATAAAAAATGCGAAAGATCCGTAATATCAGATATTTTATAAAAATACTTTAATATCTGTTGCAAAATCTGTTTGATAATATTCGATTCTCCTCCTGTTACACTATTCAATCTGTTTTCAATATTTAAATCTTTCTTTTTTTACATAACCTTAAAATAAAATTATATTTTCCATTTCTATTTCAAAATATTGATAAACTTTGTTTTATTGTAATGAATGCATATACAATATGTTATGTCCCTATATACTCGTGCATTTACTAATTCGACTTCTTTTGTTAAAAGAAGCCTTCTAATTAAGTTTATAATATATTCAATAAAATATTATTTGACAAATTTGAAACTCAAACTCTCCCCTGCCTCATAATTGTGTTTCCATAGATAGGCAATCTGTTGACAGAAAATAACTGTCTAATTGCTAATGTGATTTTAAAATCTTTAAATTACTTTCGATTCTTTCTGTTGCTTCTAACTTGCACATTATTATCATATTTATTTATTAACATTTTAAAATAGTTATCGGGAGAATTGACTTTTTCTCATTCGATTTTAATTCTGGAATATTGCCGTTCTTTCTTAGAAATACTGAGTAGCCTTGTAACTTCTAGTAACTTCTAATAACTTCTTGGTATATACATTGCTTCACATATAGAGCATTGGTATGCATATACACCTTTGGTATCACATTCCACAGCAATGTGAACTTCATCCATAGATAGGAAATGCTGATCTACTACTTCATTTGTTCTGGGGATTAAATATAGCTACACTTCTCCCCGGACGTCAGATGCAATATAAAACACAGACAGACGAAACAAATTATTTTTAACTATAGCAGAAACGCTAAGGGACTGTCCACTACGCTACGTGATATTCACTTTCTCGACCGTTCGTACAGTTTATTATGAATAGCCTTCCGAGATGACCTTCCTGATGTAGTTCAGAGAAGAACTGACGCAAGGCATCTGGCACTTCACACTTGGGATTTTTTAGCATTGAGTTTCATCGCACTTGAAATCAACGTTTTGAACATTTAAAGTACTACATATTTACATTTGTTTTTTGTCTATTTTATTAGTAACTTTATAATTTTGTAGTATTTTGTTAGCTTTAAGTTACTAACTGACACCGTGCAAAAATGATGCATTTTGAAGGAACAGTTAAATAATTTTACCACAATTCCATTCTTGAACAAAATTATTGAAAGTTTATAAGACGCTTTTTGGTTCTAATTGAAGTTACCATGCAAAGACATTGTGTTGCGGTTTAGTAGACTAGCGTTGCTTGCGTATTACCAAGTTGTCGCAAGGATGCCACAATTGGCCTATGCGATTTACATAAAACAATCTGGAGTTTAACCCGAAACCAGTAGGCTGGCATATTCACTTTTGCGTCGCCACAACAGAAACATCGTAGAGGCCAGGGGTGTCCAACTTCCAGGGCCTCACGGGCCACGCCTAAAACCTTCAATACGGTTGCGGGTAATACGTTTTCTCATTATACCCCCACCGGACCCGTATTGTTGCTCTCGGCACTTGGCCCGGCTGCTTTGATACGGGGGGCGGAAATGGAACTACGCGTGATATTAGTGAAACACATTGGGATGATTTTGAATTTATGAATTCACTAGACAAAATCCTTAAATCTAAGCTTAACCTTTTTTTTTTCATTAAAGAGATGTTGACTCCGGCAGTATTGAATATTCTCGCCCAACGTGGATGAAAGGTACTTTTCCTTTTCAATAATAACCTTTTGCGGGCCACAATAAATGGCAGCGCGGGCTGCCAGTTGAACACCCCTGGTATAGGAAATGGGCACTATCGTATAGGCAATGATAGAGGGGATGTTCAGAACTGTTGTAGTCATTTTCAAAGTGTATTTAAAGCCGTAAGTGATTGAAAGGCGGGAAAGATAGTTTTAAATGTTTAACTACAGGTCGGAAATTGAAAAACTCTGAAAAAGTTCACAACAATTCGTGTTAGGAGAGGAAGGTTTGATATTTCTTCTTACCTGTTACAGGGGTTTAAGATAAAGTAAAATAATTTTTTTAATTTTTTTCTAAACTGTTTTTATGTTTAAATTGGTGGCGAGAAAATAGCAAAAAATATTATCCCGATAATGTACAATATTTTTTTTTCATATTTTTCAATCACATAAAATAATGTTAAATTGACGAAAAAACAAAAATTAAAAAGCACGTTTTTGGCTTCGGTGAAAGGGATGATGGTGATGAGAGGGAGGCTAATAAACTCAACAATATTATTTTTAAGTTATAGTCATAGTTTAACTACTTATATGTCATTTGGTTTTGGGGAACATTTTACCATATTATCAGGGGGTAGCTTTCATTATACTCTTACAGGCATAGTTGGCAAGTGAGTATTACAATATATCGTGAATTTGTTAAGTGTCTAAGTATCTTTAATATTTTTTGTCTACATGTTAAAGTTTTTCTACAGAAATTACTACATGCTGATCGGGCCTACGATTGTCAAAAATCAACCAATCAAGTTATGTAAGGTTTCAAAATTGTTAATATGACAGTACAACTTTGTTTTGATAAAATATTAACAAAGGCAAGCTTGCACAAAACTCATAATTTATTTTAGACTTTAATAAAATAAAAGAGGCTGCTGGTAATATCACCTTATAAGTGCATTCACTTGCAATAGGAAAATATATCAACGAACAATTTATTCTGTATTGCAATAAGATCGGCATTTTCTTTCATGTTATGGACTTTAATAGATCTTGCCTGGATTGCTAATGAATACCCATGAAAAAGAATAAGGCATTTTAGGAGTCTCTCACATGTGATAGTTGCAAATAGTTGCTCTATAGAATGTGGAGAAAATATTTAATTAGTGTTGCATATGTAGTGAATCATATTTGCAAATTATCAGCAATTTTTTCCCATTTTATAACAAATTATTAAAGTACTAATAATTTAATAATTGAAGTTATTTCAATTGTGTGTTATTGTATAATTCCAGTTTATAAATGGGTAGATCCAACAATGCTTTTCAATTATCGCTAGTACGCAAAGCAAATCTCCGGGTTAGAGAGAGCCGATTAGTAGAGCCGTATACTAAATTTGAACAATACCTCAGGGTTAACAAAATAGTCTTCATGAATACTACAATAACATACGGTTATAATGTAATGTAGAATACGCACATTACTTTATATATCAAGAATGTCAAAAAAGTTTCTGTTTCATAACGCAATAGATGAATAGCAAATATTTTATGGAGGGCGATCTCGTCCTTGGAATCTTACTGTCTCATTCCGCCAGTTGGGTCGTCAACGTGACACACTATTCTTGAGACCAGAATATACGCGAAGTACGATAGTATGCGAGATTATTGAATCAAATATTTGCATTTTTCATTCAAAATATAAAGTCAATATTTGAGGATTTTCCGCAAGATCCTGAGTATCCAACGAAACCACAGAAACTTCTTTCATGGACAGAAGCTGCGTAGATATTTTTCTATTTCTAAGCGCATCGTAAATTAGTAATTCAGATGTGTTTATATTTTTCTCCAGCTCTTATGTGCATAACATAACCGTCGACACCTCTCACGTGGCTGAAGGCTGCCTACTTTTCTTTCAATTTCCGCGCGCATTGGGAATTAGAAATGTAGATGAGCGCTGTTTGTTATGCAAATGATACGTTAATTCTGCACCGTCGCCTCCTCTACATAATGTAAATCACGAAAGAAAATTTTACGAATTCATTTTCCAAACAAGAATGCAGGAATGGGATTCGCAGTAAATAGGGAATGATTTTTCCGCTCGTTTAAGTGATAATTTAAAATACCTTTATATTATTTATAATATATTTTAGAATTACAACTCCTGATTGCTTTGTTTTTATTGGCTATCTCAGATAGACACACCATTTGGGTCTTCTGCAGCGATCCCTCTGGAAACCTGTTACAACTAGGCCACTACCTAGAATTAATATACATGATAATAACAAAACTAAACACTTTCGCGTATTTCATGTTACCCGCTACTTTAATTGATATTAATTAAGCGGATGAAACAATATGAATTTTATAAGAAGTTCCATACTGTATAATATATTGTCTACATTTGTGAATGCTTTTAATAATACAACGGTAAGGCAACCAAAGAGGTCAGCTATTTTGTAACGCAAATTGAACATAATGGAACCCTTAATACCGAAAAGTACTAAGCAAAATAAGGCAACATTACGTAATTTTTTCTTTAAAAATCGATAGTATTCAAGAAAGCAATTCAGAATGTGCGTGAGAGATATTAGAGTGTTATTTAGAGGAGCGCCTAGTGTTATTGACTTCTGGTAGCACGAGGCAACCGATGGTGAATTAACGAGCAATAGTTGTGAGCAAGTATAAGAACGTGAAAATATGTCTTCGGAAGCAACAAAAACATGATAAAAATCGAAAACACCCTTCTATTTCTAACTATGATAGCAAATTAAGTTAGTGCTGTAAATATTATTCTAACTGAACAACGAAAGCATGACAGTTTCGTAACAAACAATATAACATATCAATAATTTTCATTAAGCAAACATTTATTAATGATGATGTAATCTGTTTCAATTTGTTACAAGAGGTGGTGAAAGCGCAATGAATATTCAGGTTTATAAAAAATAACTTCCGTTTTGTAAAAATTGTGATGTACAAATTTGAAAGAGTTGAATTCCATCTCGCTCGTTCTGTCATGGTTGGAGCATACTTCAGCGGACCCACTAGATATCGGTAAATAAAACACAATTGAAATGTTAGGACAATAGGAGACAGTGTTTATCCTACAATCAACAGGAAAAATCAATTTATCGACAGACAAGCAAACATTCACACGATATAAAGATATATGTAAATCTTCATAAAGATACAGATTCGAAGCACTATTGATGTCACATGCAGAGGATGAAAGAATGCGGATAGAACTAACATCGTCACACCTAATGCAGAACGGAATGCTAAATAAGTCGAATTACTTTTTATTAGTAGGTCAACTGCGGAAGAATTGAATCCAGCAGTATGTGCCAGCGGGAAGAAACTCTTTCTACCTCTTTCACTCTTTCTACCTCTTTCACTATTTCTACCTCTTTCACTATTTCGCTTTTCCATTCTTTCAATTTCTTTCAGTATTTCTTTCGCTTTCTTTCATTATTTCTTTTTCTTTCTTTCATTTCTTTCATTTCTTATTTCTTTTTCTTTCTGCCTGCCAATATTTTGTGGGGGAGAGTGCCCTCGGTTCCTGGTAAAATGACGATCCGCCGCTCTTGGCTGGGAGTACCCGACCCGTGGGCGCAGGCGGCGCGGAGACGGGCGGGCGTCTGCAGAGGACGAGGGCGCTGCCACCAGGCACGTCGCCCGCCGCCCGCCGCCCGCCCACGCCGCTCGCTGCACGCCCCGCCGCCGCCACACAAGGTGCCTCGCACGTCAGCTCGCGCTTGTTACGTTTTCAAATGGACCCACGATGGCCCAGAATACACCGACGCAAGAAATGAAGGGTTCATGGATCAAATTTCGTGTTTCATGGCATGCATCTTTAAAACATCTATACTTTTCCGCGCATATTTGCATGTTTTAGTTGGCACAAATTCTCTATTTTTCGATACGTTCATGCAAAATGCATATTCATACAGAATTGTACCTAGCATGACAAATACTTTTATTAGGATTTTTACAAAAAATATTGCCATTAAATTAATGAATGATAAGCATAGTTGGCGCATTCCTAGATTCTGTCATTGGGAAAATGACAGCAGTCAGGCAGGTCATGGAACCTGGGCCTTTGCTGACCAAGAATGTCTGCAATGTACTAGGACATTGCTCCTTGGAATAGTACCTCGGGAAATTACGAGAACTTCTCTTTTGCGGAGAACAATTAGGCACAGATAAATTCATAGTCTCTGGCAGTTTGATGAGCAAAATGGTAGAATTGCAAATTGATAATTGTGCACTGCTTTAAACAGCAATTAAACAGAAAGTGAGATAATTGTATAAATTTGATCTAACTTATTTACTCATTTTTACTTTTAAAGTGCAAATTTGTCTATTTGATGACGCATCTTTGCATATATATTTTAAGAATGGTTAGTGGATTAAAAACATGCCTTTAGAGATGGTATACATTCATAATGACCTTACCGGAAATTCGACGAGTATTGTGCGTGAATTTACGTCGAGTGGGCGTGGAGGTCTGGCCACCGGGCGGGCGTTTGCGAGCAGGCGTCTATAGGAGGCGCGCAATGCGGAGCGGAGCATGCCGTTCTAGAGAGGCCGCCATGGGCGCGGCGGGCGTGGCGGGCGGGGCGGGCGGGGGGCGCCCGGCCGAGAGGCTGGGCGCTGCGGCCGCGCCGCGCCGGAATTAGCGAGGCGGAGGCGGAGCGGGGCGATGGCCGCGCTGGGCACGTGCCCTGCAGCCCTTCGCTCCCCCCCCCCTCTGCCCATCACGGCCCCTCAACGCACAGCTCTGTATCGTCCCTTCGGTTTGAACCAAAGTTCTTCAAAAATATAAACGGTCTAATATATATAATACTTGTATAAGGAATCTTGCGCACACTAAAAAAATGTTCAGATTTTAGTTTAGGGTTTAGTTTAGTATTTCAAAGCTTTGTTCAAAATTTTATTTCAGTCTCCTCGCCGAGTATAATTGTAATATGTAAAATAGCCTGTAATCTGTAAAATAATTGTCAATAAATGAACATTTACATAAATAATGCAAATTTACTCAACTTTATTTCACAATTTTTTAACCTATCACGTCAAGTATTCACGCTTAAAGCCCCACGTTAGAGATCTACCTTTCCTATTAATAGTTTGTTAAATTATACTTGTGTATTGAAAAGAGCATATCCCTTCGCTAATTGCAGATCTGGATTGTGTGGGTCTGTAGCGCTTTGTCGAACGTAAAAGAGAGCGCCAATTAGGAAAATACAATATGATATTCCTTTTCGTTTACTCAGAACTTATTTTAACAAATTTATTTGAAGTACTTAATTAGATAATCATATCATGTATATATTGTAACTATTTTCAATTCAATTAATCCCCTATTGACCCATTTGTTTTGTATAATTTACGAACTTAATATCAGAGTTCCTCTACAAAATTACAATATGACAAAGCTTCAAATACTACAATAATTAGGGAAAAATACATAGAAAGAAGAATATTGCCATGCTGCTATATAATGCCTACAGATGCGTTTGGGACATAAAAATGACACCGATGACTTTCCATTACCTAATGGGAGAAAACTAGTTTTTATTAGAATTTATTGAAGTATGACATCACATTGTATCCCCAGTACATCAGCGCCCAATCACAAAATTTGGAATGACATAAGACCTCAAATAAGATCCCCAAGACCTATTAATTGGATAGATTCGCGAGCAATAATAACTAGTATTCTTATTTTTGCTTATTGCAATTAAGGACCGAAAGCTGCAAAACGTAGATCACCGAATACGATTTTCTCCAAGAAAGAAGAAAAATAAAACTATCTTAGGTGCACTTCAAGGGATTAGACGAACTAGACAATTTGTAAAGCGGTTTTGCAATAACATATCCTGGTAGCTACTTTAATGTTACCTATCATCTTAGTATCGTTTTTTGAACTACCTTTATTTCAGAGCATTTTATATCAAAGTATTAATGTAATATCATTTACGTACTGGTTAGGGCTATTCCAGAATCTGTAATTGCTTTGCAACAAATGTTTTGTTGTGCAATAGTACAAGTCTGCATAGCACAGACTAAACTTTTATGCGATAAAAGATGAATGTTTAGAATTTTTAAATATTTAAACGGTGCAGGTGTTAATTGCAATAATGTTTAAGATCTGCCAGGGAGAATGCCAACCACCTGTTTCTTGTAGACACTCGGAAAACATCTCAAAGGATACGCGTTAAATCACATGGATTCCTGCCAAAACATTTCTGCTCCGACACAGATGGTCGAATTGTACGTGATTCTGTAGGAAAGTGCACAGTGGCAAAGAGTTTAACAGGAATCTACGACTTAAAATGAATATTCCCAAGATTTCAAATGAACAAACAGAATAGCTTTATAATATTTTGTATTAAATATGTCTAACACATTTCCCATCTTTATCTATAACGAATCGGAGAAATAGAAAAACTTAGTTTCTAGTAAGCACAAACACCAAAGCCACCTTGGATTGATTGCTTTCTTAGACACTGAATTCCTGCAAAATTGTGCCTTTCAGTAGTGTAAAATCTCTTTGCTGACGACCATTCAAAGAAGATTTCTTAATTTTGTTTTGTATATTTTATTGTCAGTACCTAATACATCTATTTTGTTTTAATATTTTAATTAATGGAAATATTTTATAATCTCGTTTTTATACACTGCTATTATTAGAACTGTTATCAATTATATTCAAAATTAGCTTTGCTTGGTTTCAAAGTCCATTATTGAGAGCCTGGTAGCAATTTTAGCTTCAAAAATATACATTTTACTGAGTTCCATCATTTTAACACTTTTTATCATAATACACGTAAGTTATAATTCTTGTAGTACTTCGCAGATTTTATGGGTATGGTGAATTATGCGAATTCCCAAATTTGTAACCCACCGAAAATCAAAGCAGTTTTCTGCAAGCAGATTCTTGTACTCTGGAATAAAATCAACATTTCTCAAACTGTATTCGGATATCACATGGAGAATTTCATTCAGTGCATTCTCAAACGTCACGAGATGGCAGCGCGGGCATCTGGTCAACTTGACGCGAACGTAATTCTCAGACCTCACGTGTAAGCTCTGCCGAGAGCTTAAAATATTCCCAAAATGACATCATCGCCGAGATAATGGACCCCTAAACCTTATGCTGGCTCTTTGCCATTTCGCTTAAATCCTCCACTGTCTATGAAGTATAAACGTTGTCTGGACGAAATAACGCACTTTCGTTATTTGCTTTGTAGCGTTCTTTAGATGATGTCCATTCCACATAGCCTCAGTCTTGTGAGACAAATTAACATGCACTAGCGAGGATGCAATTTTCGTTCATTCAAATGATCTCATTTTTCAAAAATTTTGTGTATTGCAACAATTCAGGTTTTAGATACTTCAAGACACGGCTATTGAATATCACATAATTATAAAAATATATTTAAAAATGAAAGTTATGATGTCAGTTGAACACATATATAATATAGATTTTTGTAGAAAAATAATTTTTCATTCTACAAATTCAATACTGGCACCTAAACTACTGCGTTTCACTCACCCTCGGGTGATTCCTATTCAGTTCCAGGTGTTGTGGATTACGACGTTCGTTTTTGCGTGTCTATGGAGCTGAAATGTACAGATATATTGGACAATTATGATTAATTTAGCGTAATAAATGCGTAATAATTAATTTAGCGTAATGATAACGTATTTATAATTTATTGTATGGCGACGTAAGAATCAACATTTGCTTCTCACTTCTTGGACGGCATCTTCAAACCATTAATATAACAATTTTTTTACATCATTTTTCGATTGCTCAATGGTTCAGTTCGAGCCTTGGGTTCGCTTATGTTCGACATCATGTCGTTCTTTTGCCTTTTTATCAAAAACGAAGTAACTCTTTGAAATTGAAATACACTCTCAACCAATTATATTTTAAATATTTAAAACTATTTTAACGGAGTAAAAATGATTTGTTAGAATAGTCATTGATTAATTGGTTGATGTCTGTCGTGACAAATGCTTCAGCCATTATTCCCGCTAGTGTAGTGCATGTTATGCTCCCCCCACAGATGGCGCTGTTTCTTCATCCCCACTAACACGTGAGAGGCGGAAGACGCCGGCCTACAAAGTTTTCATGCTCCAGTAATCTCCACCAGTGAGAAACTGATAAGGCCAGGATGAGCTCTAAGCTCCCTCTGTGTGTGAAAGTCAAGTGCATGTAAAACGTACGTGAGCGTGTTTAAAGAGAGAGAAGAGAGGAAGAGAAGATGCGATCCGTGGCCCGTTTATGAACGTTCTTCTCGGGCATTCGCCTAATAACGGTCTAAAAAAATATGATAAAGAACCGATCACAGTAGCCGGCCTAAAGAAAGTGTCTCCAGATAGCGAATGAATTCAACCTACCTATATATGGAGAATATATCATCGCCGGGACTCGAGCCAAGATATATTCCAGTGAAAAAACACTGCAGTGGCAACTGTTGTGACTTTTTTACCGTGATAAACAAGAAAGCATCATTATCAACGGACATTTTAACATTGCTTTAACCCATGAATTATCTTCTGGCGTTAGCTAACTGCCATCAGTTATGTCTTTTCACTACCTATTAAAACCCCAGAGAAACTTAAACCTCATCTCTACTTCTTAACACACCAACATTTCCACAGTAGTTCAATGCTTCCGAGAAACACCTCCAGTTATTGGTTGCTCGTAAGCCTGATGCGGCCCTTGAACCTTGTTACGGGTAGGCAGACAGGCCTTCACATAGAGGTCCATTGCAGAGATTACTTCTGCACGAAAGCAGTCACTCACGTCTCACACGCAAACACATTTCCGGACAGGGAGAGGGATATTTATTTAAATTATGTGGACTTTGATTGATTGCGAAGTGTTTTCGGGCGCTTAAGCGTAAAAGGTTATTCGTCCCGTAAGTGTAATATATGTTTTACCGCGAGAGATGGCGGTGATCCTCATCCGCCGAATCTGACGCAGACCTACAAGTCGGCCTGCTGAGTTTCTTCAACCAGGTATCTCCCACCAACAGAGCAGAGCACCGAACCAGCCGGAACAAGCGCTAAGCTCCCGACTGGTTTCTTGGCACGTGTGGTAGTTAGCGCATGTAAGTGGGCATTGTGTGTGTGTGTGTGTGTAAGTAAGGGATGAGGAAAACACAAGGAAGAGGAAGGAAGATGTCCGTGGCCTGTTTGTTAGGGTACTGCTCCGGCATTCGCCTGTTGTAGATCCGAGAAACCACGGAAAACTACCGATCAATTGCCGCTAAAATTCTCCTCCAGACAGCGACCGAATTCGACCTAACAATTCAGCTGGGGTCGAAAATCCTGCCACTATCGGGACTCGAAACGTAGGGCTTCCCGGACATCAATTGATACCCTGACCCGCCAGTGCCGGAATAAAATGTGGAAAAACATTTAGTTATGTCAAAATTCCATAAGAATGTATCATAAGCTCTCTAATATTTATAAATCCCACTAAAGTATGAACATTTTGTTTCCCGTGCGTTGGCTTCCGCTGTCCCGCCCGAGGAGGCGCTCCGCAGGCCCCGACGGCGGCCCGCCGCAGCGCGCAGAGGCCGGGGCTGCCCGCGCCTTCGGAAGTGGCCGCAGGTGGGCGGGGGAGGGGAGGGGGAGGGAGGGGCCGCGCGGAGGTCGAGGCGGACCACCGCGGAGGCCGCGTGCGCGGAAGTGGGTCACGGGGCCGCGCGTGCCCACCACACCTCGCACCACCCGAATCTCTGCGCAGGACCGCCTTAGGTCGCTCAGGGCAGCAACTGATGCCCTGCGGTGCCTCTGACTGGGAGGTCTTAGGATTTCAGTCACGACGGTGGCAGGATTTTCCACCTTAGGTAGATAGCTATGTTGGATTCCGTCGTTGACGGGAGAAGAAATCTAGCGTCCTGCTCTTCCGATTGCTAGTTTTCCATGCTTTCTCCGATCAACACCAAGCAAATGACGGAGCAGTATCCTAATAAACGGGCCATGGATGGCGCGCGATATTTCCTCCCTCCTCCTTGTTCTACTGTCACCCCATATGTATACTCTTTTACGAGCACTACAATACCACACGTGTCGGGAGACCGGTCAGGGACATAGCGCTTGTCCCGGCTGGGGCGGTGCCCGAAGTTGGAGATACCTAGTTAGGGGAAAACCCCACACGCCGACGGGTGTTCGGCACCGTATTTCGTCATTCAGCGGAGAAAGATCATCACAACGTCCCGCAATTCGAATTTCAGCATTCCTCGTGATTCGCTTACACGTACGGGAGCAATGACCTTATCAGTTGACGTACCCGGAATCACTAATCAATCAGTCACTGCATGGGACAGGCCTCTGCATGGACATCTCTGGCACGGAAACTGCGAGAGACATCAAAGGAAGGGTGAATCTCCCCCGGATTTTAGTTGAAGTCGCAGCAATATTTTCGTTTTGCATTTAACACGGTTCTCCTGCTAGATAAAGTATTGTCAAGTTATGACTCAGCTCATCATGGATTCATCACTAATTCTGACAATTTACTTAGAAAACACTATTAGAGCAGAGTAGATGATAGCGATGGGGGATAAAGAAAAAGTGATGGCAAGCGTTAGATATGAAATGCATGCTTGAGGGAAATTTCTACATCTACTCGACAGTTCGGAAGCTTGAAACATGGAGGAGAGGTTGTTCCATTTTCCATGACACACGTGGTTATATTGGTCGGGCAAAGATTTGTAGTTTGAAAGGTATTCTTTTAGACACTAACTATATTCCATGAAATTCGTTCTATAGTTTTGCATTCCAATTTGGGCATTCCTCGTACATATGAGTCCTAGATCTATTTATTGGATACCGTTAAAACTTGAGCCTAGTACTTACCGATACATAAAGCTTCAATAGCAACTACATACTCCATCGCATTCAGTGTATGGCCGATGGATCGAAAGTGTCTTTCGATTATGTAACAATCATACATCATCCACCCACCAGAGAACCGATCTTTCACAAAAGATTGTGGTGGTAATGACCTTGATTTAGAGAACGTATCTTCAAATGGTTATCACCTTGAAGAATAATGAGTCTCCCGTATACATAGCATTATGCCGCGGTCGAGGCTGCACGTATTCTAAATATCGCGGCCTAGTTCTAAGTATTCAAAGATGACCACTCCAAAAGAACGGACACCCGCCAGTCTCTCTGTCAGAGGCCATGCTGTAGCTAACATATCGTTCACGTTTTGTAGGGAGCACTCCGTCATTTGACTGCGTGGTTGCTATCATAGACTAATCGCGAACAAAAAGACCAAATATCTACACTTTACAGACGCACAAGTAGCACCGTCAAATTACACCAAAAAATGGCGATCGAAGGAAAAAAAATTCCGGAGTTTTGAAACGTAGAATGATTATTTGTATGCAGAATGTACCAACAAATAATAATGCCAAGTTTCTAACTCCGGGATTTTTTCACTCGATTTGATCTAATTTGACTGAGCAAATGAAGCATGTTCTTCAAAACACTTTAAGCGTATCTCCCATAATTATGTCAGAGAAAGAACGCAAATACCACTTTAATCTTTTCAATGCACAGAAAATTATTGGATGTACTTTATGTTTTGAAAGAACTTCTGAAGTACTAAACATTGGATAATACATGATTTCTCGACGTAAACTTAAGTACTGTAGATTTTGATATCCTAAAATTTGATCTTAATCGCGAGTTAATTTCTAATTGCTTAATATTATCACTTAAAATTTTGCCAAAATAATTACCACTTGCCGAGAAATTGAGTCGCAAGTGCCTGGACTGATCGTGCAAATAACCAAGGAGATACTATTGTTATTATAAATAAAAGAGGAAGGAGAAGACAGACTAAAATATATCTTTTGTTGCTTATTCAGACAAACTTTTTATTGCTTGACCATATGTCTTACGAATGGCTTTACTAAATAACAGTTATTTATGCACAAAGGGCGTATGTGTTCTAATGATCGAGAGGTGACAAAATGCCCGCGGGTCTTTGGCTGGGAGGGTTTGTCGCCCAAGATCATTATAACTAGTGCACGCCCGTGCTTCTTACATGATTTAATTTTTTACCTAATTGTATTGATTCATATTTACTTATTATCTAATACTTATTTATTAACTAGATATTAACTTGACTCGACCTGTCTTTTCATATTTTCCTCCTTAATTCCTTCTCATAATTCCCTGCATAAGAGAACATGAAACATCATTCAAATGCATTCCTATATTCGTCATCATCACGCGTTTTCATATTTCCTACATCTGGATCCAGGTCAGTTATGCAGAGTATATCGTATCGAAGGCAATACCAAGCTACAACGAATCAGTAAAAAATAAATTCACTAAATATTTTCCTCTACACAAAATGTATTACGAAAACCTTACATAACGAACTATTTTATTAATTATTCACTCTTGGTTACACAATTACAGACGTGTTCGCTGGTCATGGAATCTTGTTCTGAGTAATTTATCACCCCCTCCACTTACCATGATGGCTGCGCAGCGCTGAGCGCATTATCCATCTAGCTCAGAGCGGCCTGGCAGCCTCCGAGGGTGGTGGGTGTGGGTGTGGGAGTTGTGTGGGAGTGTGAGCGTAGAGGGCCTGAGCTGCTCTGAGACGAGTGCGTCAGCGAGGGTATTTGCGCCCGGCAGGGCAGGTGGGTCGAGGCAGTGTGGGTTCGGGTCTATGGACATCGCGGAAAGATGAGTCGAGCAGAGAGAAATGCAGCACGGGAGGTAGGAATACACGAAATGGCACCAAGAATAAAGTGAAAAATGAACGAGGAATAATAGATGTGTAGAAACGAGATGAACTGGTGGGGCCGACAGGACGGATCAGAAGGACACGGAGGAAAGGCAGGTCTGATGGGCGAGGCAGAACAGGTGGGGTTAAGGTGATAGGTAGAGCGCGGTGAGGGTAGGAAGCTTGGAAGTAGTTGATGAAGTGTGACTATACGGATGGAACGAGACAAGTTATTACGACGATCTGGGTGAAAGAAACGCGTGTGAGACAGGCGGGAAAGACGCGGCGGAGAACGCAAAGCGAATGGCGATATGAACGGAGAAACTTGTGCCAGAAACTACGTGTGAAGAGGTGGAGTGCGCTTGAACAGGCAGCGAACGTCACAGATGGACACGGTAGGCGGTAAGCAGCACAATACTTCAAGCGGACGGATGTACGGAATAAAGATAACGGGGCGATTCGGAAGGGGAGAGACACCAAATGCAGAACGACATACTCATATGGGTGGAAGTGATCGGAGACTTTTCAAACATTCCGGGGCAGTTCTCGCGGATGGAGAGCGTTGTGTGTGTATGTGGGGGGGGGGGGCGTGGCGGGGCGCGTGATCGACCGCCAAGACGCCACCGCATCCGCATGCCAACCGCCCTGAGGGACGGGCTGGGGGAGGGGGAGGGGGCGCAACGATTCCTCGCAAGTGCCAGGCGCGCTTCCAATGGAGCTGCGAACCGGCGCAGAGACCCCGATTTATTTCCCGAGCTTCCCTCGTAAACTGGAGCGCGAGTCTTGCGCGTATTTTCTTTAAATACTGAGCGGAATGCAAGTATCTGACGAGATACTCTGCTCGAAGATCTTTGACATCAGGATGGGAGTTGAAGAGTATAAGTGCCAGGAATACGGAAAGTGGAGTCTGATAGTACCAAATAGTTCAAACAGTTCAACAGTCTGATAGTTCAAAATCCCCCTCCCCCCCAAAAAAAAACAGCAACATTTTACGTAAAATTGTTCGGTAGAATCTGTAGATGTCACGTACGATACACTTTTTCATCTTCGATAGTTTCCTAAATATCGCAAGGCTCTTCTGAGAAACATTATATTGCCACAGAAAGAAGGAGAGGTCTTGCGAAAATAGAGCAAAAATATCTCATACCATTGATATGTAAATTTATTTCATTTCAAGAATCGAGCATAGGGCAAGCAATAATAATTCATACTTCTAATACTCAATTATGACGTATCTAACAACAGAATATTATGAATTATATTATTGTACTCGTGGAATATTATGATTGTAAAATGCGTGTAATTTCCTTTTCTCTCATTTCCCCTTTCTTATATTATGTTATTTTTATAATTGATTCACTAATCTAACCACAACTCTATTTAGAAATATTCAGTTATAATGAATGAAAGACATTTTTTCGCAATGAAAAAGAAATTCGAATTCTGTCACAAGTTCTATACTTAGTGTCCATTACAGTTCATGTTCAACTCCTAACAATTGTTTTTATTCTTGTACTGTTTTCCATTGACATCTTCTTCACTCACCTATTACAACTTATTTATTCGCAACCGTAAATAATTTAACAATAATCTATAATGAAATACGCTTAGAAATGGGTTTTCGCATTACATTTCTTTCAACCTGTATATTCCAATGACTGTAAGTGTAGAGTACAGTAAAAGCTAAGTCTCGATCTCATTTCGAGATAAAGCCGTCTCCCATCGACAGCCGCAGCGAAGGCACACATCGACGGCCCCAGATGCAGAGCGAAATAGAAATGACCGCAGAGTATTGGCAGAACGCTCCGAGCTCTGGCACAGCCGGCGTCTTCGAAACAAACAGCAGCAAGCGACCACGCCCCCTCCGACACACGCCTTGGCAGGCCATTTTATATCTTCAGCCAGTTTCAACTATCGGATATTCCGTCTCTTCCCCGCCGGCGGATGCCGGTAAAGAGTTGGGACGTATTAATATCCTAAAGGGCCATTGCCTGGCCAAATTATGCGAAACCCTAAAAATATTTTAAAATTAAAGATATTGAGATGAACCATTTCATCTCAATGACTTGAATTTTTAATAAATAAGTGTAGAAGTGGCAATGGAATATGATTTTATATAAATTAATATGTGGAAGGGACAATAAGGAAATATAATGATTTGGAACACGTGATTGACAAAATAACGACGATGCACCGAAAAGACAATCGGACAGTTGACGATCACATAAAAAGGTATTATTGCAAGAAGAAAAGAGTAGATTACAAGGAGTCGTCATGCAGGTCGCGTCGCGAAAATAAGTTACTTGAATAATTTTCTGGTAGAAGGAGTAATTAATAGAAATGCAATAAATAGAAGGTAAATTTGGACTTTCAAATTAGAAATTAGCTCAGGCGACGAAAGGAGAACTTTAAAATCTTTCGAGTGTGTAACGAAAAGCTGTATGGTCTGTTGAAGAGAGAAATGCTCGCGAGATCAATTCGTCGTCCAAGCATACCGTGTGGCCTTTAGAAAGGGAAGTGAAATTTTGCTAAAGAAAAGGGCTTTCTAAATTTTCTTGAAGTCCAGAAATGTAGTAAGATTTAAACGAATTAAAATAATAGAATGAGTTCGTAAATTAAATGAGTTTTGAATTTAGCAATAATGCACAGATCCGAACATGAAAATGATGAATGGTTGTTGTATGTAAACACAGTGAATGTAATTGTTTATTTTTCATCGTTAAATAGTTAAGTAAATGTTTATACGTGTATGTGTCCATGTTAACTTGGAAACATCAAGCGAAGGTGCCGTTGCTAGAGGAATACATATTTAAATAAGAATAAATAGCGTTGGGCATTTTTGGGGTATCGAAATGTCCAAAATTTGTGTTATTTTAATAATAATAACAATATGTTTACGTCGGTCCCAAGTTCCCCAGAGTAAAGATTTTATCAGCCAAGAACTCGTAATAAGCGGTGAATTTTCAGTCTCACTCTTTTAATTAATTTAATAAATAAAACCCTGAGATGTATGAGCATTGCGAGTATGAGTTTAATAATATTCTTTTTATATAGAAAATAGAACTCAGCCAGCCAATATAGGTAGAAATCAGGTGAAATAGAAAGAAGATAAGAGCAGAAAAAATTGTACATCAGTGTGAATTCAGTATTAAAATTAAAATAAACTAATATTTTCAATTGAAACAGTAAATTAAAATGTTTTTAAAATGTAAGAACTAATATAAAGTATTTCTTCGAAAATATTGGGAGACCCCAGCTGGAACTTGAGGCATGTGGTTAGTCAGCTTATGTTTAAAGCCAACGCTAGTTATCATGGGGAAGATACGGCACGCACAAGTTTTCTTGATATTCCACAGCAGGAGATGCGGGGAGAGGAGGGCTCTGGCTACGCCACGGCTTAAAAAGGCGTACCAACTTGAGACATTAACATAACTCACCAAAGCATGCTACGAGAGATGCTACGATTGTTTTGAACGTACGATGTGGTTGTTGAATTGAATTGATGCCTTATTTTACGCGGTGAAACTCTGGCCATTAGGACCGCTTTTCCGTCTGACTACGCAAATTTCGCTACGCTCCTTTCACCAACTAGCGAAGAAAGGAGGTATTTCTTGGGCGACAAACAGGCGATATGAATTTAGCTCAGAGGCGTCATTTAGGCTTGAGGATCTTTTACATGCAAGTAAATCAACTAACATGGGACAGTCGAATTTCCTTTGCGGATTACAGATTTACCGAAGGAAGGCGTACAAAGGATTTTTTCGCCCTTAAATTTAGAGCATAAATGCACTCTTTTTACGGCATTTTAATGTAGTTTTTAGGTGATGAAAACCCTAGCCCTAGTGATGCCTCTTGCGGTGGATGGAGGGAGAAAACAAGGAGGCGGCGGTGGTTGAGTTCGTAAGGACGGCGGCGAAAGTAAATACACAAAACCTAAAGTCTCCATTGATTTCATCACATCGGAGACCAGGAACCTTGAGATACTGCGAGTAAATGGACTGAATGGCCATGACCCAAGGAGTCAATTTGCCAGGGAGCGCCAAAGCTCAGGACATAAGAGTAATTTTGTTCCAAAATAACCTGTTGTAAACCAACGCTGAAACACTATCCGTTTTCTTTGATTTCACGTCTCCTTTCTTTCATTATTGATGCACTATTGGTTGAAGAATATTTGAAACAGTATTTTTAGTCAATATTATACACTGTCTCCGTCGATTGAACGTTCACTTTATTGAACATCATTTTATTGATCTAGGAGTCTGCAGTACTTCATTGAATGTAATTAAAAATTGTACTGTGTAAATGTTTACCACTACGCGGCCCCGCGGGTTCGATTCCCGGTGGAGCCAAGACTACAGTGTGTGTTTTCCTTGCAATGCCCCAGTATATGTTGCTGTGTGACGACGAGAAAATTCCCTTCTCAGGTTGAGAAAACCGGAATACGGCGTGGGGATGTCTACGTGCTGACCACACGTACCCCTTAACCCATGGGCGCGAGGCAGGGACGTCGCCGGTAGGCCTGAGTCCGTTCACGGGCTGCCGCACCAAGTACATTTATACGTACTGTGTAAATGTACTATACTATGTAATTGCAATATTCGAGAAGAGCATGCTTTATCGTTCTGTAGCAGCGTGCGAGCCATTTTTATAACCTGCTTGGTATTCCGTGTCAGCAATTTTTATTCCTTATTAATTATTAGAAACACATAGAAAGAGTAGAAAAAGATGCAGTAAGTGTTCGTCATTTACGTGCAATAAACATTCAGACACAAAAACAACAAAAATATGCAGCAATAGTCTCAAACAGGACTAACCTTGAAAGAAGTGTTTTGATATAGTGTATTGGTGTAATAAAAGAGAAACATAGGAATAAAGTTACTTCATTCTATTAAAATTTGCCTTTCATGATATATTAACTGCTCAAGATAATCAAAATGTTCATATTTTATTTAGTTATTTCATATTTCAAAGCAATCCCGAGAGGAGTATATGGTACCCCACCTGGTATTAGGCGTTACATTTAGAGCTTGGTATGCGGAGGGTTGAAGATGAAGTGATGGCTGATTGGATTTAAGTAGTGAAATCAAAGAGAACAGTGTAAAATCTGACAGTGACAAAGTGAAGTGTTACTTATTTTGTTGAATATAGCGTTTACATGTCCTTATTTTTGTATGTAAATAGAGTATATATAAGGAAGCTCCTGAATTGGGTGCTCAGAAATTCTACCAGGAACCCACCTTACAATCGGATGCCCTTGCCCTCTACGGGATTGTAACGGGCTATAATAATAATAATAATAATAATAATAGTAATAATAATAATAATAATAGTAATAATAATAATAGTAATAATAATAATAATAGTAATAATAATAATAATAATAATAATAATAATAATAATAATGCGGAGGGGTGAAAACAAAAAGATTCTTTACGCTCCAACCCGATTGCGCAATGACAATGAAACTAGAACATTCGCGCGTGGTACCTGACCAGTTATTGAAGGTACAGCGCAGGCATTCGCCAAATTGCACAGTTAACATTCCATTATTCCACAGCATTACCACAGACACCGCTACACTGATAAATCATTTCATATGAGATGTGAAAGTTACAATGGACTTGGAGATTATATTTTGATTCTCGATATCTTGAGTTAATAAAGAATCGAGTGAGACATTATGCAGTTTTGGAGATACTGTAGTTCCCTCAAAACTTCCGATAACCGCAATCGAATATGGAATACAATTTTCAGTTCTTATCCGTTTTCGGCCATACCGAAGAATGAAATATGGGAGAATTCCGAAAAATCCTATCGCACACCCGCTTTGTTCAACACAAATTCCGCATGGGTCGGCCGGAATTTGGACACCGTACGCAGAGGTGGAAACAACGGTCTGGCCACTACATTACATTCGTCCTTTTACTACACCGGTGTTGCATCTGACTGGAGACCCGCTCTCTCTGATGTACTTCAAACTTGTCTTAGTCACCCTCACCTAATATCTCACAAGCGTTTGAGATTGTGGGAGTTGGGCCACCTAAAAGGCAGAGGAACATTCCAACGCTTCGCCCTGTGGAGTGGAGAGAGAATGAGGAATAATGAGATGAATTTGCGTCCTTGATTCGTTTAACGAACGGCTCAGTCGTCTACCTGGTATTGATCGGAGGAAACAACGCAAGCTATAGAAATTGGCTTCCTATCCGCTACCTCTATCGCTGCCATACCGCTACCGCTAAATCTGAAACCGAGGGACCTCCGGTATCCGAAATTTCAGTTAGGAATATGCTATATAAACATACGCTAACGTAGGAGAGTCTCAGTCATTCACGTGAACTCTCAAAGCCGAACGAGCCGGTTAAGCTTTCACTTGAATGAGAGATCCACTATACGATGCTACGCACACCAGCACGTTCGAGCAAGCGTGGGTTTTTATTCGTTTTCTTTTCTGACGTCAATCCGAGTTATAAATATCTCAGCTCGCGGCTCATTCAGTTCCTTCCGCCTTCATATTCATTATGCAACGAAATTTCCAGCATTAATGCATGGAAGCTATAACTCGCTCAATACCTTCCCTGTTTATAGTTTTTAAAAGTGTGATTTTGCGGTACAGTTTCTTTGCAGAGAGCAAAATAGACTTTGACGTACGCGTGACGCAATGGAATTATACTCCTCCATGGATGGAAGAATATTCCTTCATGGTACTGCAAATAAGTCATGGGCTTTTGAAACAAATGGGTACTGAAAAGTAAACAAACCCTTGGGGCAAATGAATCAACGTGGCTGCCACCTTACTTATTGAGAATGATCTCACTATCTTACACTTGTACGTTTGCATAAATTTGTATTAAAAAGTATAGTATGCAACTCGTACGAAAATATTTTTGGCATACTCAATTCGAAACATTTCATTCGTAGAACAAAAAACTTACTGTATTAATTTTTTTTCAAGATAATGTCTAGCAATAAGTCGATGTTTTTTTTTATGTTTTTCAAATTCAGACATTTTGGAGGGTAGAAAATGATTGGATGCAATAACTGCTAATAAAATAAGAAAATAACGAATACGTAACTGAAAATGTCATTACACAACACTCACTTGCTTCCTTTTATTTAATTTATTTTTCGTCAAAGAAGAGTAGAAAGTGTTTGCGACTTATAGAGGACAAGAGCAATCTGCACACACATTCTTCAGTTCCCGTATCTTTTCTTCACCATTATACATTTTGTGACAAGTGCCATGAATTATAGGTAATAAGCAAGTAAAAATTTTCACACGCTTGGACTAGATATTTTATTATGGTTTGAAAATAGTTTGAAATGGTAGAGTTGACTGCAGGCGTTATACATCGATCGCTATGTCTATGTCCAATAAACAGTGTTTGAACTACAACATGACCTCTGATTTTAATATACGCTTTCATTAATTTTCAATATTTGGCCCATTTTGGAACCCTGTTGGATATAATTTCACTCGTGGAATAGTTCTATTAAATACCACTCGTGCTCTGGAAACGCTCGGATAAATCCCCTCCTCACGTCGCGAGTCGGGAATTTATTAACAATTTCCAAAGCACTCGTCATATTACTTACAAATAAATATCCAGGCAAGTACATTTGAATTCGGCTTTAAATTCTCCGTGCGATTGAATTGCACTGGTTTCCACTAACAGTTATTAACGAAATACGTTTCATGGACATCATAATAAAACGAGTAACACTATTGCATAACGATGCCTTAGCAGATTGGCTAAAAAACGAAAGGAGGATCATTATGATGTTCTATTAAATGCGTAACTAATCTAGAAGTGCATAAGCTACTTTTCTACGATTGTGTACAATCGCTAATATTACGAATCATGTTTAATCGCCAGTGTTCATGATTTAATTTTCCTGCATTGCCATCTTCGTAAATTAAGGAAGGAATAATTGGATAATGACGGACAACGGGGATGGAGTGATGGCTATAAATTGTTCATTGGCCTAATCGACCAGAGGTCTACAGAACCAAATGAAATAATTCAGAAGTTGGAGTTATACAAGAAAATTTCCAAGCAACGAGAGCTTTTTATTTACTATACCATCGGAAAGGAATATCCAGGTTATGACCTATAAAAAGAACTTCGGAATACTCTACTTCGGAATACTCTACTTCTTCCACTCAAAAGTTTCTTCTTATCAAAAGTTATCGAAGAGTTCATGTTCAGAAAATGCTCATAATTGTTGACACTAAATCAGATGGCTCTAACCGAATACATATTTATGCGAAGTCAAGGGCAGACTTAAATAACCGAAAGCGAAAGTTGTTGAAAGAATACTATTCTACAATCGGAACATCTACCTCTCTCTTTCTCTTGGAAGCGAGACCTCATTCACGCACGTATCGCTCTAGTCACGCCGCCGCTACGACGCAGTCGCGTAGCGTTTGTTTTCGGCGAGTTGGTCAATCACCAGTCGTTTCGTAACACCTGTGCCTGAGTTAGTAGTTCCAAGAAACGCCGCTTTGAGCGCTTTCAACCTCGAACTCGGTCGACGCTCGAGATCTCTGGCGAAAGAAAGAAGAACTTCAGCGACTACAGTTAAAACACGCATGCGCACAATTTTTTTTATTTTGGCGCCAGCAGAAACCTTTATTCAACTGCACTTCCCGTTCAGAAATATTTTGCATTATCTATACGATAACTATAATGTCATCTTACCGAAGGAAATGTGTGAGACACAAATATTAAGATTTATTCTCAATACTTGACCTGTTCTTGGAGTTAACTATTTTTTTCAAATACATTATTAATTGAATGGCGACCTAAATTTTAGACCTACGCAGTGTCAAATTTATTTATTTGACACAGTTTAAAATGAAATGTTTAAAAACATAAAAATCATGTCATTTATTTGTAATTTTTTTATACTAAAAACAAAAACGATTAATAACTGATTGCTGTTGCTTTGAGATTTACGGATACGAAAGTTTCATAAATATTTATCAGATGTATAACTGGTAATAGTTTGTCTCGCTTTTCGCAATCGAATCTTACAAATGTGAAACAGTTGCAACAGAGTCATTCGCTAGACTCCGGCATTTATTTTTGTAGATTTTATAGCGCCACATTTAGAGCAACAACCTTTTACGACGGGATATCAAGTACTGAGCTGCTCCGTTGACCTAGTTACCGAAGTGAAGAATCCGGGCTTGTGATCTGAGCGCCTTCCGTCGCACGTGAAAAAGGAGCAAGCTGCGGGTGGCGCTGGAGGGGATGTGGTGTGGAAAGCTACCTCCTGTCTTCTAATAAAGCTGCATTTAAAATGCCGATGTTACAATAACAATAAATAAATATGCGTTAAAATAAAAATTAGAATGACTCTATAATTGCCACCATCCTGATACCCTTTTTGGAGGCAAATTCCCTCGGAAATATAATCCGCAACAGTAAAGGAATCCAAGTTGCGACTTTATAACTGAGTAACAAATGATTTTTAATAATTAAACTTGTTTAAAGAATGGTCACCCCGATTGGGAGTAACTGTGCGTAAGCCAGGAGACTGAGGTTCGAGTCCCAGTCACGGTGACAATTCTTTGAGGAAATATAATTAGAACAACTCTCTTAATATATGAAGACTGAAAACTGGAAACGGAAAAGGACCTACAATATGCCCTGCACCACTTCAATGAGCTACGCAGCTCTTACTACCCAAATATCTCAAAAGCCAAAACCAAAATATTAGAGTTTTGGGGAAAAGAGATTTTCCGTTAAAAAATAATTCCAGATAATGTAAGCTTAGAACATATTCTAAATTTTCATTACCTAGAATGTGACACAGACGAACAAAAAACACTGATAAAAAATATCACGATTTCAACCCATCTGTGGGACCATACACACAACTCTTGAAAAACAAGACCCTACAAGAGTATAAAGATACTAGGAAAACATTATAAAACATAGGTCTTCCGATATTGATTTATCTCAGAGTGCTGGGTTCTAACGCAGAAAAGAGTACGCAAAATTCAGAGTTCAGAGATGAGATTCCTTAGAAAAACAAAAGGCTTAGAAGACCAGATAAAAAGTTAAGAAATAAGGCGAGAATTGAATCCAAATAAGATAAATAATATAATGGAAATAAACAGGAAAAGTGCCAGCAGCTCTTAGAAAGAATGGAAGAAGCACGACAGTAAAAATTAGCATATTCTTACAAACTCGAGAGGGAAAAGACACCTAAGAAAAGAGGGAAAGATACACTGGAGACGGATCAGGCGTAAGCCTAACCCGTGAAGTGTAGAAGATGAAGATATGAAGAGCGAAGTGGATAAAGTTTAGTACCGATTGTGAAGCTCTCTAACTATCTACAGAGATGGTTGCGGGCTAATATAAAAGCTTGGGGAGTGGGTCAGTCTTTTAGTTGGTTCCTTTTCCCCATGGTCTGCCTGTGGGCTAAATGGCGAGTACATGAAACTAAACTAGGAGGAGAGCAAAGAGGCTAATTGGTACTTTCCAATCCTTAATTGTCCTATATTCCGTTTCGTTTAATTTCTTCGCAGAATGTTGGTCTTGGCAAGCATTTTTACTGACTTCTAGAGATCCTGAATCCTTGGCGAAACATTGGTAACCAAAAATTAGGACTCTCAAATAATTTCACTAGGAAATTTGGATATGATTGGATACTTTCATAAAATGGTTTATGGTGAGTTATGGTTGCTTTCCATAATAAATAATCAGAAATATAATTATATTTGAAAAATTCCTAAGGATGTATTCGTGTTTTCCAGAAGGTGTAGAGCCTTTGGTATTTATATTCAGAACAAATACCGACGATGGGTTGAAGGTTGCTGAATATAGCATAGGTTCTCTTGCATTAACTCAATCTAATTCAATCGTCCATTTGTTATTCAACTATCATTGATTGTGTGCTTACTTTGCGAGAGGCAGGGAGTAAGTTAAAAAGGGTTGAATTTGGGAAGAGAAAAAGGGAATTTCCACAACAGACAAAAGGGAACCAAAGAAGGGGTAATATTGAAAAATAAAAGTTCTCTCTACATTTCATGGTTTATAAATGATTCTCATGAAACTAAACATTGATGTTAAAATTAATTTTAAAAACTAATCTTGTGATTAAGTGGAAAAAATTGTATTAAGGCACTACATATGAAACTGTTTCAAACTTTTAATTATAAAATTTTTTTAATTTAGAAGGTAGAGGAAGAAAGGAACCGAAATGGAACTTTTGTGAGGAAAGCGAAGATGAGAGGAAAAGATTATAAAATTGACATTAGGGGAACGTTTTTTTAGCTTAACTGACTCCTTCTAATTAATTGTTCATTCTGCTACTTATTTACTACGAATCTACTACTTATTAACGCATGTATTCATTTTTTTGCGAACGTAGACCTCCGACAGCGCAAGTGCTACGCCATTCTGGCGCGAGTATTCGCGTCCGTCGGCGACCTTCGACTGTCGAAGCGCTGGCGAGCGAGGCGGCGCGGGGCGCGGCGTGGTGGCGGGCGCGCGAACTGTGCCAAGCAAAGCAAAGCGAAGCGGGCGGCGTGGCGGGCGTGCCAGGCGCAGGTGCACAGCAGCGCGGGAGGGCGTGCGCGAGGCGTGGCGTGGCGTGGCGTTGCGCAGCGGCTTTATTTATCGCCCTCGTGGAGTACGCCCTCGTAAACAGCTTTATTGCCCCCTTTGCTGAACGGCCGGCGTGCATTTTTTTACGTGATTGTTCTGTTAGTGCTGTGTTAAACCGCGTGACCATCGTTAGGGAAACGAGAGACTTACTCCGAAAATTGTGGCTTTGATTAAAAAATAAAACAACTTAAATGCAGTAAATTCAGATTATTCTAAATTTTGAAAATATAATTTGATGTTTACGTAATGCATATGATTAATTATTTTTGTTATAACCTGCTCGAAGCAAAGATTCATAAATTCATAGCCAACAAAAAAATGTTGTTTGGTTGGTCAGAACATGGAGACTAATAGTCAAGGTCTGGTTTCGTTCCAAAACTGACGTAAAACTTTGACACTATCATCTATTATTTCTTATTTTTACTTCAGCATGGTACATCCACTTATGTACGTCTGCTAAAAGTTGTAAAACATTGAGTGGAATACAAAGTATTCACTGAGACTCACTTTAATTCATTAAAGTATCACCTTCAATAATCCGACCTTTCACAAATGGACACACATTTCCATCAAATTAAGACATTCTAGATAATCTACACCAGGAGCTGATTATGCTGAAAAGCTGATTAAGGGAAGGGAGCGAAGGTGGAGTGATAAGTTCATACAAAAGGAGAATAAAGTCTGGTATTAAGTATGAGAGAAATCTTAAAAGAGCGTTGTTGATAGTTTAATAGGGCTTTAAAATTGAATTCTAGTAAATGTATTAATATTTTATATGCTGAATAAATACTTCAAATTATTATAAAACTCTTGAGTTTGTCTGGAGTTTTTAACTTCATTTCCATTTGAACAACAATTTAGAATGCTACTGTTAAAGTAATCTTCATTTATTGACTGTTATTGCCATGACAAAAAGAATACAAAATTCAAACACGTTGAGGCCTTTTAAAATGTTACAAATATGGGAAAAGAAATAAATAAAATGAGAGCAAGACACTAATATTAATTTAGTATTAACATAACGAGTGTAAAGTTCTCTCTCTTCTGCAGCCTATAACCTTTCGAAAACTGAATTACATCTGAATAAGTATTGCTGCTTTTGACGTAAATTAAATTTATGCCAAAGCCGTTATATTTCAAGCACTATAAAACATGTATAAAATGTGCATCTAGTATAAAATAATATTATTTTGAAAAATTACTAAAGAAATGGAGGGAGCGTACACCATATTACTCTCGTCTTTCGAAATTTTGTTGAACAAAATTCCTACTTTCTGTCGAGTTATCCAAATTTTATATTTCTCGAATGAATACAATACGTTTTTCACAATAGAATTTGAAGACCAACGTCTTTAATTATAAATATGATAAAGAACTTAATGAACTTTATATTCATTTATGCTCCTGAATTCAGACAGAAAGTTCTGCTGACTGCTGTCCAGTGCTGTCCCATCAACAGCAACGTAAGCATGAATTGGCAATTTCGATACCTCCAGTGTTGTCTCTGCGAAAACTCAATTTAAGACAGTTGCGAGAGCGCTGGACCCGCACCAGCAAGTGACGTTACGCTCTCGTTGGCAGCCAACGGGCGCTGCAGTAAGCAACGTAATGGCCTGCGTCGTTTATGTGCCGGATATGTAGTGGCATTTGCCCAAAATTAAACGAGTTCTGCGAGCTTTATTTACTCGCTGTCAACATTTCATCTGCATTTAAAATTTAAAACAAATTTACAACACAGATTTAAACAGTATTCATTGCGAAACGTCTTTTTCGGCATTTTCGATTTCTGACCTACTACTTTACATTGTTCCTTCCCGCAGCATCCTTTGATCTGCAGTCTGTTGCGATTCCTTCATTTATTCTAGAAACTCTGTCATCCAGTATTGAGATAGTAGAGATAATTTGTAATTGAGATTGAATTGAGGAAATTGTGAGTCTATGTATTGAGGTTATTTTTGTAGCAATGTATCTCTTATAAATTTATAGTTTCATTTAAATGATCATTTAAGGAATGAGGCTTTTTATTGGTCCAAATAGATTCCATGTTAATATCGCAGGATTAAATGAAATAGTTTGCTTCTCTTTATTCTATGTTCTTTATTTATTAAAAGTGTATAGAGAGTAATTGGGTTACATTTATTTTTTCTATACAAACAACTCGGTGTTAGTAAGGATAAAAATGCTTAATATAAAAATGTATGTTATGAACACGCCCTAACATTACGCGAAGAAACCTTATACCTATTACCTGTAAATCCTACTTCCCTTTCTTATTCAAGAGCTGTGGATTCCAGATTTTATACAGAGAGGAAGTATAATTCTTTTATTCATTCATAAACTAACCAATACATTACGAATTTTCTGTTTTTTACTTCATTTAATTACTTTCTTAATACTTAGTTGAATCACAACCAAATTCTCCTTCTTCATGTTTTTTCTTTAAAAAAATATTGTTAATACTTTTTTAACTCTGTATGTTGTATGCAGTATCATACAACTTGTAAAAATTTAAACAACTCTGAGATTCAATAACAATTTTCAGTAATTTAATTTTTTAGTGGATTAATAAAAAAATTGACTAGATACTTTACTCATGAGATGTCTGTCAATGAAATGTAAAAATGACAACTGCACTGTCCAATCAGATCATTTTACCCGTGCAATTTTGTTATCATTTTATCACTTTCGTTTTACCGTCACGAGATATACTTGTTTCCGGTACATGTCCGAGAAAATTACAAATGAACATAACCTACATAGGTGTGCTATATGTCTTTACAAATTATTGATGGAGAAACGAGGTAAGCAAGTGAAAACGGATAGTCTCTTCTTCACGCCTAATCCTTATCTAAAATCTAACTTGTGATATAAGATTTGTCCAGTAGGTCGGAATGGAATTTGTAAATGGACGAATATTTATGCTCAAAAAGTTGGTTTTGATACCAGTCATAAAAAGTATTAACCATTCAAGTCGCTGGCCAATTGTATTTCACGTATGACCCACCTTGGAATACGATAGCAAGAAGCTATTAAAATATCGGACCATGAGGAATCCTTCAATTCTGAATAAAATGCGGTATGAAGAATCACAAGTTCAGCTCAAGAATCAAATATAACTTTACCAGCTACGAAAAATTTCAACCACTGAACATTTCAAGGGGGCTCATTTGATTAAATAAAAATAAATGTATTACATTCACACACTTAAGTTTGTTTTATGATATTCAGTAACTGACGAACAAAACAATGTTACAAATTTAATAAATTAATGTTTTGCATTGTTGACACGATGTTCTAATTTTACTTTGGCTAATTTGTACAGAGATCATTGACATCGCAGGCGATGCCGCTGAATATTCTATTAAAATGTTGGTGTCCATACTAGTTATAATTAAAAACTCTTGATATTAAAATTTATTACTAACTATATGTTTATATATCCATTCGTGAAATAATTCTTTCAAATATCACTAGTGCTTTGGAATTTACAGATAAATTCCAAAGCACTCGTGATAACAGTATAATACTTTAATAAACAATCTTCACGCACTATTAGACTATCGACAATGCTCTCCGAAGATTAGCCCACAGATGTATGATCGACTTCCTTCGTTTTCGTTTTGCGTGAACCTTACCTTTCCACCCACCCATCCCCTGTCCTTGACCGCTCAACCCGTCGTCTTACCAGCTGAAACGCAACTTTCCAGCTGCCACGATAGTACGTCTGTAAACCAACAAACCGGCAGGGGCTCTTGTTGATAGCCAGCTCAAGGACGCCTCCTGACACAACCCACGCCCCGCGTCCGAGGCTGCGGGAAGCACAGGCGTTGTGTCCTGTGGCACCCGGAGGCTCGTGGTGACAATGAGGCACGCCTCGCGATGGCGCGAATGTGGGACACGCTACTCTGGGAGGCGACCGGGCGCCTGGGCGTGTGTTGGCGTAGGACGAAGGTCTTCTTATAGCTGTGGTTTACGACGGGCACGTGGGAAATATTGTGAAATATAAAAGAGGTCGATGAAAATAATTTTTGTTCGGTGTAATAAAGATGCAATGGGGCCAGTAGGGTTAACTTCATTTTTTTCTGATGCCTTGTAGCTAGATACGTACAGTGAAGCCTCTCACATGCCTTAAACATGCTCGGAAACGAAAACAATGCTTATTCAAGAGATATGCTTGTTATAGAGAAGTTCTGATGAAATTGAAAAAACATTGATGAAATGAACATATTTCGAAGGAAAATGACCACGCGAAATACGTAAACGTATCAATTCGTTTTACCGAAGTCTCATCTGTCCACCCTCTCATCTACTCTACATATAACATGGCACGGAACGTACCCTTTAACAAATTGATTTTCGACGGAAAACAAAAAGTTAGCAGAGTCGTCCGGATGACCGAGATCGTTAAGGCAGTGGTGTCGTAGCGATCTCGAACTCAACGATCGTGGATTTGAGTCCCACCTTAGGAATGGTAGTATTTGTGTTGGTCCTAGTTTCCCCTTATCAACATATCATGTCATATTCATAATTATCATAATGTTAAATGCAATAGTGGACGCTAATGACTTAGATGACCAGGCGCAACAAACCACCCGCCTCACACTTTACTGTCAACCATAATTCGGAAACAATGTCTTCTAAAACCTTAAAAACGAGTTATTTTGTCTCCGATGGGACACCAGCTGTATTTTACATGCCGTAAACTCCAAACGGAGATCTTTTTGGACGATCTATTACATCTTTAAACGTTTCCATCACTCCGTGGCACAAATTGTCTGGAACGCCGGAAGTTGTGCGAGTGTGAAGTTGTTTTATCTTTTAAAATATTAGTTTGAAATATATTTTTAGAGATCACAACTTTTTCGAAAAATCTTTTGGTTCATTCTATAATTTTTTTAGGTAGACGTGTTTTTAAGTTATTCAGTACTTACCCGTTTCATCCGAGACAAGAGCAATTGCACTATTTAAGCCATAAGATTTAAAAACAATTTGAAAAAAAAAAACACTTCAATATTTGAACTTCCAGATCAGTTCCAAGGTTAAATGCTTGGGAACATGTGGGGAAACATGCACAAAATATGTAGCGGAAAAGTGGAGCCCGAAATACATTTCTTAAGCAGTATGCTAGAAAATGAGACAAATTTGAACTGTTACATTTTTTTGAGATTTAGGTACCATCTGCATAGCGGTAATAGAATGTCTTAAACAAATAAAAACGCTATATCTCCGTAAAATTAAATTGACGCTTCCCTCCTTGAATAGCCAACAGTGCTATAAATTACAGTTCAGGTCCTGTCCGTTCAAATGAGGGATTCAATATCAAGTCATTTTCACTCTTGAAACAACGATTAACAAATTGTGGTATGATCGCAAGGATCCAGCTAGCTGTCATTATTTTGTAAGCTACCAACTTTTGAGCGCCCGAGCGTCCATTGAAAGATTGTATGAAGCTTTCTGAAGAGGAAGAAATCGATTCTCCCATCTGTAGAGGGCAAAACTTCGCCTCTTGGCTTTCAAAACGGGAGCGCAGGCTTACGAGGCCGGAGTCAGAAGCTATTTGCCTGTCCGGGAGACCGTCAAGGACGCGGCTTTTCCCGAACAGCCAAGTATCTACTTACAAAGTGCGATTCGCTATTGGAATTACGCAACAACGCCCACTTCTCTAGTTGTTGGCGAAGGCCGCGTTCTGCCCGCTGCCCTAGAGAGCGGACTGGTTCAATGCCGTGCGCAGCATCAACAGGAAGATGGCGCTCGAGTTTCCGTGCACATGTCACGTGGGAGGGAGGGAAGAAGGGGAGCACGCGAGGGCGAAATATAAAGAGCCTTGCTTGTAGTCGCACTCTCGTCCTTTATGTTCTTTCTACAGCGGCAACGGAGGAATTCCCGACCCACACAATACCACTATTTAGTTTATATCCCAAGCGTACTTCTCTTTAGTTTATGACAAGTGTTTTCAACGGTTCTGTTAAATAAATACGCGATTAACACTTGTGGTTTACTATTCGTTTTCTTTCACCGTTCATCGCAGCATCAAACAGGCGTGAAGTCTACCATTAAGTGTTGCAATTAGTTGTAATCCAATATCAAAAACCTGTCTACATTGAACCATGGTTTGAATTATATCCCTTGATATTACTGTTCATGGCTGATACTCTCTGTAGTATATTTTGTTATATTGACAATGTTTTTCGAAAAATTCAACAAATATTAATCAGTTGACGTGTGCAATAACGACTTCTTGTTATTATAACAAGTAAATTTATTTGACCAACACCCACTTTTTATCTCAGAAAATTCATATAATTTCCCTACTTGGTGCTGAAGAAATTATTATGTGGAACATGAATATATAATTGACCTTTAAGTGACTATTTTTTGAGATTCTCGAAAAATGTGTTTCAAATCTAACTGCTCAGATTTTCTTTCACAAAATACTCTACACACACAATTATTTCAAGAGAGATTCGAATTATTTTATCTTTACGCGTCATAACTCTCATCGGCTGAAATGTAGTATACGGTACAACCTAAGGAAGTCGTTTAAACCGGCACTTCGTGCCATTCCAGCGTTAACTAGGCAGTTAGAATTCTGGAGGCTTTCTTGAAAAGTGATGTCTTATAAAAGTGAATTGGTAATTATGCGTTGGATAGACTCAAGGATGTTTATAGTGAACGCGAGGGCCGAAGGCCCGAGCCTCGCCGTGACTTGGATCCGGGCGAGCGAAGCGAGAAAACTTGCCTTTGAAAGTAAATTGGCGTTATAATGCGGCAAGGACAAAGCAAATGAAGGGCGAACCATGAAAATCGCATATCCGTAAGTTTTATTCATTTCTATTAGAGGACGTACAGTAATTAGGGCTTAAGCCCCGCCGTCACGCTTCTCTAAGGATGTACCGTATACTAAATTTTAACCCTATCATCATTTGTCCCGTACGTGTACTGCATGTTATGTTTTGGTGGGTTGCGGTGTCCCTACGCTGCTAAAACATGAGATCAGGCGCCGACCTACACCTCGACTTGCGGATTTTCCCTCGCCCGAGTATCACCGCCGGAGGTGGCCCGCCCCAGACGAGGCACGCTCTAAGGTCCCACATGTGTGGTAGAGTAATGCGAAAGTGTAAGTGTGCAGTAAGGGAACATGAACGTGGAAGGAATGAAGGAACGAGGTCTAAGGCCCATTTGTTAGTGTTGATACTCTTGCGACATTCACCAGGTTCTGATCGAAGAAACCTGTAAAACTGCCCATCAGAGTAGGCGACCGTTATAATTCTCCTTTTGATTAAATTAGAACTGGTTGAATGCGACCCAATTATGCAGCTAATGTTGAAACCTACCATCACAGGGACTCGAACCCGAGAGCCTCGGGTTAATTATGTGGAGCAGGTAACGGCAATGCCACTGAGTTATCCCGCCCGCTTTTTTTGAGATAAGAAAACATACAAATTTCCAGAGATTAACCAGAGTAGAAGTTTGAAGGAAACTCTGATAAAACATGTAAGGCGGTGTAGCCTAAGAGAAAAAAATCGGTCTGGCATGTAGTGTAGAATAAAATTCGGAGGTACGATCGAAAATACAAAGATGCAGACACTTCTTGAAAAATCACCACAGACTCTAGAATGAGTATCCGAATATCGGGTTTCACTTTTACAATTACCTTTTATTTTTTAAACAACAAAATTAATCCCAACTTAGAATTTTAATGAAATTATTTATTTATCGAGTGTACGAAAGATTGAAACTTGCAGGCCGTAACTGATAAAAATGTTGACGAGGTTTGCTCGTGGCAAGTACGGATGTGGCTGGCTTAAATTGGCAGAGAAGTGGGAAGGAACCGCAGGTTAGGAATGCCGTGGCCACCTCGAGATGCCAGGCTGGGAGGAGAAATAAGAAATGGGGGCAGCGTGGCGGAATCGCACTTGGCTGTGATGCAGGCCACAAGGCAAACGGAAGAGACGGAGATCGCAAGCGGAATTAGCGATATTTATAACCGAATTGTAGGTAGGAAAATCAAAGAACCAGTCGAGCTACAACATCACGTACTATCTTGCATTGGAAACTTATGTAATATTACATTATACCCCTAATAATGTCTGTGAATATTAATACATCTCAGCTGCCACTCGTAAAACTCATTAAAAAATCTCAAATTAAAGAGTGCTAAAACTGATCATTTTAGACTAACACATCAACACAAATTCAACCACTCAACAGCGTTTTATACAGCCATGAACATCACCTAACAATGAGAAGGAATCCTCAGAATTCCTCACCGCCGTGGCACCGCTTGACGTTGCCACGTCTCATTGTGGAATATCAATTTTGATGAAAATCCTACTGATCTTAATGACTAATCCTACTGACTTTTTAGTCGCTAGAATTTTTCACAAACCGACTGATGATTTGCCGTAAACCAACGTTTCGATATCAGGGACCCAGAAAACACGATATCTGACTTCACAATGTGTTAGAAGATGTAATTTCTTCATATTAGAACAAGTTTTATCCACGTTTACTGTATCAAGGTCTCCCAATAGGAGCTTTGCTGTCAAAAACTCGCCATTTTTCCTGCAGCATTACAATACCTTCTCCATGCTGCTTAAGCAATATACTGCTATACACAAATACTGGGAAACTGGGACATACAAATCAATAATCAGAGCATTCATAATATATGCTTGTCCGATCTGAACTAATACTGTCTTCAAGATGTAAGTTAACTACGAATTATGAAAAATAAATTTCTACAATCATCAACAAATTTTGCTCGGCTTGTTTCTAATAAACAATTTAATTCCGAATTAAACACTAAATCATTATTAAATCAAAGAACTCATACATGCCCTAAATTACCCAATAAATTACCTCGAATACGGAGGGCATAGCAATAAATAAAAATGAAAATACATATTTTATTTTATTTATTAAGGCTGAAACTTAGAAGTTAGTAGTTTTCCGAAGATGGTTGTCACCACGAGTTGTGAAAAAACGAGACCGAAAAATATTACTTTACGGTCGAGATGCAAACAAATACATTTTGCAAAGTCATCTCTATTGTAGTTGTATATTAATGAACATACTTTAAATGTTTCTTAAATTATAATTGTGAAGGTAATTATATTCGTCGATTATGGTATTGGCAATTGGTGTAACTTCAGTCAAATTTGCAACATTTCATTTATTTTAGGTACTGCAGAATCAAATCTTAATATTGGTTTGCAGAGGTATAATAAGTAAATAATAATACGTTAAAGTAGGAGTTCCCAGCGGGGTGAATATCGACTCCTGGGGGCCAAGGACATTTTAAAGGTCAGTCATGGTCAAGCGGTCAATTAGGGATGGATATCCAAATATATTTACTAATTTAGTAGGTAATTATTATACACACAAATTAAATTACTTCGTACTATGTGGCTAGCCTGAAGACTTTTAAGCCACTACAATACATACATCCTACCGCGTTCTAACCTTTCGAATTCTGGTATTCACCCCGAATGGTGTCTTCATCGCATCAATGTCGCGGAAAACAGATCATAAGGTACGGCTGAGGGGAAAAAAAACAGAAGGGGCAAAAGCCTGCCGTCAGAAGACGAGAACATGCTAATCTACCAGACATTTTCTAAGCTATTTATTTCATGGCACGGACTTCACGTATTCTCCTTCCATGTTTTGCCTCTTCAGCACCTGAAACCAAACAGCGCCACAGTTTGCCCGCACCATCGCCTCTGCACTTACATTTCCGGCAAACACTCCCCTTTGCCCCCTAAAGTGCTTGTTTAATTTTTTGAGAGTTTCATTTTATTTTATGTATTATTATTATTATTATTATTATTATTATTATTATTATTATTATTATTATTATTATTAATATTATTATCATCATCAGCATTATAATTATTATCATTATTATCATCATCATCATCATCATTATTATTATTATTATTATTATTATCATTATCATTATCATTATCATTATCACTATCACTACCATTATCATTATTATTATTATTATTATTATTATTATTATTATTATTATTAGTTCAATTGATTTACGTATTTATTTACTTATTACTTAACAGTTGACTATGACATACGAGTTATTTACTTAACAGTTTACTAACCGATTTACTTATTCATTGTTTGCTTATTAACTAATTTATTTCCTCTCCAGTCTAGGCTCAACTCTTACTAACCAGTGCTGTTCTTAGTCCCTAATTTCCGTTTCCTAATGGTCCTAATGGTTCGAACCTTGCCTAGAAATGCTCTTAATTTTTTCATGAAGTGAGACCTTTTATCACCTAATATGTTCTGGGCGAGCGTTAGGTTTCTATGTTGGAAGTAGTAGTTTCTCATTCTCATCCATTTTCATTTCCGTGTTTCGGTCGCACAGCAATTTAAAAGGATTTGGATCGAAACTTCCTTCTCGACGCAAAGCACACAGATGGCATTACCATCCGTGACTTTCAATCTATCTTGCATCCATATATCCAAATATGCACCTTTGAATGATAAAAATTAAGATTCCATTGCTTACAAATATTTATGAATTTCATTATTATTTTCTTAACTTATGTAAATCTACAATACATCTAATAATAAATTACAAATTCGCTTATCTTTTGAAATTTTACATTATTTACATTCATAAAATAAGACTTAAGCGCAATTATAATCAGTGATTTAATCTTTGAAAACTTGTTCATGTTTGTAAAAACTAGTAAAAAAATTAAAATAAATAAATTTAACCATTTTCCAAACCTTGTCCTTAATTAGTCCAATTATTATATTTAAGCCTGTTACGTGCAATAATTTTTATCATGATATTTTGTGTGCTGTATGTTATAGAAAGAAAATGAAGTGACTCGATAAAGCAAACCATTGTTTTACAACGGATCAAAGCAAAGAACAAAAACAAAAAAAAGGCTGGGAACGCTTGCCTTAAAGAAATGTATTTAGTGTATAACTTTAATATTTTTAAAAATTACATTGAAATAAATATTATTGACTACCTATTCGAATTGAGTGAGGAATAGAAAAGGAACCTATTAATTGTTCTTTCCTTCTTATATATTCATCTTGCTAGCGTCATTTCATGCTTTATAGGCCTACGCCAAAACAGTATTTACTAAACATAAAATAATTCCTACGCAACGTTAGAGGTGAGAGAAGGTAAACGATTTTGTACAAGAAATCACAGACAGGATGAGTTACGGAGATGAAGACGGAGTGAGTGAAAAGAAGTAACGTGAGAAACGAGAGGCAGCCGAGGGGCTGGAGGAGAATGGAAGCTGTGGGAGAGTTGGCGCCGCTGCAGCGCAACGGGCGGAGGGAGGGTGGGGGGAGGGGGAGAGGGAGGGGGAGGTAGCGGGCAAGAGGGGCGCGGCCAAGATGCGCAGAAGGTGTAGTGTGGAAGGGGATGGAGTAGTGGGTGGAGGTGGAGGACGGAAAGAGAGAGGGGGAAGAGTGCTAGCGAGTTGCGACGCAGGAAGAAGAGGACGGATATAAAACAATATAAAGAGGAAGTTAAGGAGAATAGAATTGAAATAAACTAAATTTTAAAGAAACAAACAAAGATAATGCACAACCACCTAATTTGAAATCCTATTATGCCCAATCATTTAAATGGCCTAACTCGGTCCTTTCACATGCCCAAAATCCACAACATTGAGTCGCGGTATTTACTTCACGACCAAAAAATGCACGAAAAAAAATTCATCGTTCTAAAAATGTGATTCTCTACCTCAGCGAGGACTACACGATGACATCGGATAGAAAGTTGCAGAGCAGTTTGTGGACGGTGTAGCTAGCTCATCAGCCGGGAGAGGCTGAAAGACATTGGACGACGGCAGAAAATGAGACACGTGAGGAGAGGATAAATGACATTCAAAAATACGATGTAGAGTTGGTACAAATTATTTGTACTGAATCTGTCTTAACTTTAATAAATAAATTAACGAAGTTGCCTAGCCACTTTTTGGAATACAAAAATGAGCAAAGTTTATTCTCATAATCGCTTCGTGAATCCCTTTACGACGCAAATCTACGACTTAACTATTAACTTACGACCGAAACTCTTCTACGAATTCCACTAATTGCAGGCACGCACAAATGGAATGACTTCATAGGAATCGCTTTGGTAGCTAGACCGACCAGCGATACCGATGATTCTACGAAACCGAATAGAAAAGTAGCGAGTAGCTCAAGGGAGAAAGCGAACGCCCACCTGGAGCCGCCGCAAGTCGCTTGACCGGGGGTGGCTGGGGGGGTGGCTGGGGGTGGCTGGGGTTGGCTGCGGGGTGGTGGGGGTGGGCTGGGGTTGGCTGGGGGTGGGCTGGAGGTGGCTGGGGGTGGCTGGGGCTGGTGCTGGGGTGCTGGGGCTGGGTGCTGGGGTGCTGTGGCGGGTGGGGGCTGGGCGGGTGGTGCGGTGGCTGGGGGCTGGTCTTTTTGTGCTGGGTGGCTGGCTGGGGTGGTGGGGTGCTTGGGGTGCTGGGTTGGCTGGGGTGCTGGCGGGTGGTGGGTGCTGGTAGGCGCTGCTCCAAGCACGCGGCACCCACGCGGTGCTGGTGAGCAATGTGGCAACCCAGGCGGCGCGGGCGGTGGTGGTAGCGCTTGCCTTCTGGTCAACCGGGGCTAGAATAAATCCGCGGGCAGCCTGTTCGCACGGACCGGAGTGCCTCTATATTAGCGGGCTGCCACACTAGCCGCTGCGGCGTCGGCCGTCGCCGTCCGGCTAGCGTCGCGTCGCCCAGCGCCGTCGCCTATGCCGTCACCCGCGCAACCGCCAGCGCCACCCGCGCGCCGGGCGCGGCCATTGCATTGGCCGCGGCGCCCCAGCTCGCGAGCCGGCCTTGCGTTATATTTATCAGCGCGCGGGGCGCTCGGCTCGCTTGCTCTGGGGCTGCTGCTGCGAGCTCCGGTGCGGTGCACGCGGTGTTGGTGGGGTGGCAGAGAGGGGGCGGCGGCCAGCGGGTGACACGGCGCCGCGGGCGCTCATGGGAAGCCAGCGTCGGCCGACTCGGACGCGCCTCCTGGGCGTCTGGCTCGCCGGGCAGCGCGGACGTCCATCGTGACGGCGGGTGGCCACGCGCGCAAGCCGCCGCGCATCTGCACCATGTAAACAGCCACAGCCGCCGCCGCCACCGCCGCCGCCACGCACAGCCGCCACGCCCAGTTTTGTTTACGCAG
>BOPP01000127.1:3510121-3604130 GCA_017312745.1 Gryllus bimaculatus | reverse complement strand
GGCGGGCGACGGGCGGAGGGGGGGACGGCTGGGAGGGGAGAGGGAAGGCGGGAAGCGGGTGGCGAGTGCCTCCTCCAAAGCGCCGAAGCTCCATTTTAACTCACGGTGCCGCCAGCGGAGATACGAATCTTTGGACCCAACGCTTTAACCGGGAAGTTCTTCAGGTCTATAACGACCAGATCGTCCTAAGCTGTTGCACAATTCTCCAAGGTCATTGTTTAAGTCCACAACAGAATTTTAAGTAATGGGTATATAATCGAAATTACCCGCACACATTAACATTTGATTGCTGAACCCAATATCTCGTTGAGAGCAATACAAATTTCAAATTTTTATTTCTGAGAAATTTTACACAAATAATAGGAACACACCAAAAATTTATTTTATATACAAATGAATTAATTGCTCCCTTTAGCTCCCTAAATCCCCCAGAAAGCGACCACAACCGATTGAAAATAATTGTATCCCAGGTATAATTGATGTATTTTTCCTTTTTCGAAATGTAAAATCACGCATTAAATGGCTAGAATTGCATCAGAAATTAATTTTATAAACGTGTTAAAGAACTTAAAAAATTCTTGATTTCAAATTTGTGTATATGATCTCATCATTTTTGACGATTATGTCTATAGGAAAATATGTATGTAATATATATATATATATATATATATATATATATATATATATATATATATATATATATATCTTCATTATATAAGAAATATTTAGCTAATAAATAGCTATTTTTTCTATATACATGAAAGCTAGACAGTAAGAAATTATGTATTGAAAACCCATACAATAAAACGACAACAAAAATAACACGAAACGAGGAAAAATTCTCAATTAACCTGATTTTTCACAAAATATTAAATAACCAAGTGAAAATTGTTTTGAATAATTAGAATGCTAGGTGGTACTGCACAACCATCTTACAACGTGGAGGAAATTCATTAAATTAATGAAGTTGCGCATATGAGAGATATTCGATAAGAACGATAAAAGGAAAGAGGTTGGAATCGGGCGTTCGCAAGCCCGAGGAGGGCGCGCATTTCACGGCTCGCCGCCGCCCGCCGCGGGCGCGGCGCCGGAAGCGACGGCCGCATCGGATCTGGCAGCGGCTCCTCAGCGGCCGTTCGCGCGGCTAAATGGCTGCTTCGCGGCGCCGTGACAGCCCCCTCTCTTTAATGCCCAGGTGGCCCGGCACCGGCGACGCGCACGTTCTATAACGCGGCCTTTGGTGGTGCGCAGCAACCTCAGCATGCGGTGACGTCCAAGAATTCGACACGTCGCCTGGCAATAGAGCAAATGCTTGGCTGTTCTATCGTCATTTCCAATGGAGATTTTAGATTTTTCTAAGAAGTACTTAGGAAAGCTGGAGTTATAGAACGTAAGGGGGGGGGGAAACTATGGTTATCTCGCAATAAATTAAATGTTCAGATAATGTTCAGTTACGACGTAGTGCTAATTCCACCGTCTTGGGTTTAAGGCAATTAATCGTCAACATATATGGACTCATTCACTCGCTAACATTTCATATATACACTTAATGTATACAATTCCTCACATACACACCTTGTAATGCTAATTGTTTTGAATTGTGGTAGACATTAGCGTTTCAATATTTGACAGACGAAAATAAATAAACTTTTAAACAATAAAATTATAATAACCGTGAAAGTTAAATAATTTACATCCTTTCTTTCTGTTCACTTTCACAGATTTTTTGAATACAAACAACGCTGTTGTAGGGAGGGAAACTCCTAACCTAAAGAACCGGAAATCACTTAGCTGAGAATAAACGTTCTTTTCTCAAACTCTAGTGAAATAAAGTGTCTGCTGTTGGTGGGCACTAACACAAAACCACAGTTCTCCTTGAGAATTTCTGAAGATAAAGGGGAGCAGATGTTCCTGAAGTGACTGGAGAATAGAGGCAGGAGAACAAGGAACCTCAGAAAGCTGGAAGTACTGTTCAGGAGAAACTGTCAAGGAGAGATCAAGATGAGTTCGTTCCGGCAAACGGGTCATGTTAGCATTAATGAAACCTCCGTTTCAGGAAAAAAATGCGGAGATCAGAGGGGGGTTAAAGAGATGAGACAGGAAGTTATACCTATTATATGCTTCGAATTCCACAAAACGACGCCATAAAAGAAGTCTGGCAAAGTCGGGTAAGGAGAACTTTTTAATTTCGATATCTCTGAATCCATAATATTTAAATAGTCAGGGAAATTCTTGCTGACGGTAATTGTAAATGGATTCATTGAAAGAATTGGCCTATTCTAATAGCTAGATAAGTTTGCAATTAAGAAAAATTCTGACAAGTTGTGACGTATTTAATTACACTATTTTTCTCTTTGCCAATCTACTTTCCCAGCTGGTTTTAACTGGGCAACTCGTATCTCAGAAGCCTGGCACTGATCGTTAAGCCAGTGTTCAGTATATCGGCTTATTTATATGGTATCAAAACTAACTACCGATTGAATTACGCCGCCAAAGTCAGGAATGACGCAACCCGCAGCACAGTTCTGTGCTACACATCTCGTGCTGCCCCTTCGCGAACCATCTCTGCCCAGACGTCTTTATAAAAATGAAATGAAATAGTGTTAGAACTAGAAAATTTTTGTAAATTTAAGGTTCAAGTTGATCTTGCAAACAAATTCGCTTTGATGTACCACACATATTCCAAGTCCATTTGAAAATTTCGAAAGACTTGGATAATTTTTGAGATTCGGTAACCTTTGGAAATGATCACCGGTGTTTCTCATACTCTAAATATAATTTGCAATCAATATACTAATTACATTCTACTCATACCATTCCACTCCCAAAATATTTGTTGTTGAAAGAAAAAACATTGACGAAAATATTAATTCGTTGCTATTTACATTAGTCTTTTCCATTCATACATGTACGAGATATGACGGTACGACTTACTTTCCTCTCTGCAGAAAGTGTGAAAATCCAAGAAACAACGGGAAGCAACTTTCATGTCTTAAGAGCAAATATATATTGTAGAAATAATTTTCCTCTAGCCACTAATTTTAAAAGTGACAGACCATATGATTAACTTAAAAGCGCGGTTAAAGAAGTGGAGTCTAAGTAAAAAACGAGTTATGTTAAATACAGAAATTTTCCGAGAGACTGAGTCACTAAGTGCCAGTAGAGGACCGCAAGAAAAGAGAAGACAAGCAGCAAGTGAATCACGGAACTAAATCTCTTCCGCTGACTAAACAGCTCAATGAGTCAGGCGGCGAAGTGTGAGCCAAAGCCACTAGACATTTAGCTCTTAGCGTGTTTTGGTCAAATTGCGTAAGAATAATTTAGTAGTCTCTAAATGATTATAAATTACAATTACGGTAATGTATAAGAAACGTCAATTATCCCCAAAAATAAGAGTACAAATTGTTTAAAAAGGGCTTTTTATAACAATTCTGTTAATCCCATTTGCCTGCATGAAGAAGGTGAATATGAAGCCATTGTTACTTGCCATCAACTTAAAGACATACGAACACTTGCCAAATCACATTTACGTGCACAGAGTATTCGTATTTTAAGGAATACGAAAGAGTGCAAAATTACGATTTTTTCTTATATTTAGTTATCTCTCCCTGCGACTAATATTTATGGTCATAAATTAAATTATTGAAACTTCGTCCTTAACATTGTATAATACTTCTAATTAATAATCGTAAGTACAGTGTTTCGGTAATTCCCTTGCTACTGGTTTATTGACTTTCACATTCTGTGAAAATTTAATGCGTGAAAATAGCTGAATCGCAGTTGTGTCACTTTATTTTGCTCACCTACTTGAAACTACAATTACAAATGAACATAATGTTGTTTGTCAAATGCAACTATTAATCAAATAAGCAGAGTTGTTACTTTGGTTTCTTCCAACCTTATAATTATACTCACGCGATGGTGAATGACTCTTGTTCCACATTAGCTTTCACATGCTCCATGTACTTTTGTTAGATATGTTTATTTTTAATGGAGGAATGAAACTTACTTAAGAAGACATAACATTTACTTGACTGAGAAAAAACGAGAGTCATTTATTTAATTGTGAACTTAATGAGTTTCATTCCACCCTCTACACGTGTTTTGATAATCGAACAAAAATATATATATTTCCGTAAGATAATAATTAACGGGTTTGAAAAATATCGTTTTCATTTTACATTTAAGTTCAAACATTCAATATGTATTACGTACGTTGTTTAAGTAACATGTTTCCCAATTTGAAAGTGGTATAAAAACATTAAAACACGTGTTCTACAATGATAGCTACGAGATTTAAATGAAATATCCAAAGTATATGTATGCTCATGAATTTCTTTTTTCAACGAGTTTGTTGTCATGAAGTCATAAATGAATTGACATATGATATTATCAGCAAAATAAAATTTTCATCAGTGATTTTAATTATTCCAATTTGCTATGGAAAACTATTTTTGTTGCATAGAAAAAGAAATACATTTTTTTTTCACTGCCTCCCCTGCCCCCGCCCCCGCCCCCGCCAGCGCGTGTGATGCTGGGCTGTGTTGCGCAGGCGCAGGTGGGGTCGCCGAGCGAGGGCGAGCTGAAGCGCGGCGACGTGGTGCGCAAGATCGGCGACTACGACGCGCGCGACCTGCGCCACGAGGACGCGCAGAACCTCTTCCGCAACGCCGGCAACTCCATCTCGCTCGTCGTCGAACGGTAAGAGACGCAAACCCCACGCCAATCTCTAAGGCCAGCCTATCGCGCCAATGTTAGTGCAGGGAACATTTTCTCAGAAACTCTCCAATTTACAGAGATTTATTATATATAAGTATTTTAACGAAGCCGTTTTTTAAAAAAATATTATCAGTTTTTTAAATATACATTTTTGTTTATCTTAATAGGTTCTGTTGTTAAAAATACAAACATTCTTTAAATCATTGTTTAAAGAATTTAACATTTTATAATTATGCCACGTTAAAATATATAAACTAGGGAGCTACATGCTCTGTTAAAATTTGAGCATCATTATATAAATAGTTTTTGAGAAAATGATTTTCCTACAATTGAAAATTTTAAACTTACAGGAAATAGCTCATAATTGTTTCAGTGCATTCATGGTCCGGAAAAACGAACACGCCAATATTTTCAAGCTATTTAACTCTCAATTGTTACCAGAAACAGTTTTTCAAACACTAGGAAGCAAACTATTCACTATATTTTACAACAAAAGCAGAAAAAACGTTGAAGCCTAACTCACGATGAGTCAAAATAGCCACGGCCACTTCCACGCCACATAAAATTCAAAATTAAAAAACTTAGAGATTGCATATTAACATAAAACGCTGCTTACTTGACACAGAAAACTATAGATGTATTAATAATAGAAAAAAGTAAAAAATGATATTTTCTTATTTTTTGCCCAAGCGTCTTAAGACGCTTTTAAAATGCAAACATAAGCATGGTGTTAACACAAAAGTTAAGACTACGTCCTCAAGCGGACTCATTCACAATGCGTTCGCATACGCATTACACGTAAGAGCACTTAAAAGCTAGCAATCTTCAAGATTCTGTGCTTATGCTTAAGTAAGACACAAGAAATGAACCAATCACAATACGTTAACTCAAAGTCGAGTATCGAAGTCGATAGACGAACTAACGACATGTGGGCTATAGACTTAGTCGATACCTAAAAATCAATTCTAACATCCAACCAATAGTAAACTACTCGTAGAATGTCTCACAGCCAATAGAAACTTTTATTTTGCATACGTTTATTGGACGTTGTGAATACTTCAGTATATCACTTATGTTAATTTTTGCGTCTATGCGTTTGTTTGTGTTTATGTTTGCATGGTGAATGGGCCTTTACAACACAACCCCCTTCCTGCGTGCCGGCATAGGCGGCGCAGAACCTCAATTGGCTGGTCTGAAACTAAAGTGGTCTATAAAACATATTGGATAAAATCTAACTTATGGTAAATTTGATCTGAACAGGTGCGCATCTCTACATTCTAAAGTGGTCTATATGTCATGTGTCGTTGTAGGTGCCTCATAATAAAAGTACCACTTTAGTATTGGCATATGATTTCCAATGTTCGGCAATTCTTAAATGGTGTAAGTCACATTGTGACTCTTACCATAGACCACTTTAGTTTGAGGCTAGCCAATTGATGTCACTGCAGTGATTCTGACCGGGGTTCTCCTGTCGACCGTGGCAGAGTTTTCGACACTAGCTATGTAGCTAGGCCGAATTGAGCCGCTGTCTGGAAGAGAATTCTAGCGACTTGGCACTCTGATCTGTAATTTTCTTTGTTTTCTCTGATCAACACCACGAAGATGCTGTAAAAGTACCCTAACAAACAGGCTACAGACCGCGAGCGATCTTTCCTCCCTCTTCCTTGTCCTATCTTCACCCTTACTTAACACACACGCACTACACTACCACACATGACGGGTAACCAGCTTAGAGTCAGCAGGAGCTTAGAGGTCTGGGATGGTGCCCTGCTGGGGAAAGACACCTGGTTGGGAAATAAAAACATACTGCATGCCGACATGTAGGTCGGCGCCAGCCTCGCCATCCACCGGGGGAAGATAACCGGTAAAAACGCATTACACTTACGGTAGTAACGACCGCAAGTGTTGCCAGTTGACGCGCTCAGAAACACCAGTCAGACAATCAATCAATCAACGCGTTCTTACGTCACTCAACATTTGCAAGCGCCTGTGATGTGGTGAAATATGTGATAACATGACACCTTTTGCCAGACTTGAGAATTTTTCTACAAAATAAGGAAATGTAAATTGCGGAGAAGAGAAAAATCATCAATCGCGAAAATCATATCATGTACCATTAACATCCTGTTTGCAGTAACTGTGAAGTCGCTTGAATCATCGTATTTCATAAGCAATCATTGAGATTAGGATGTCTTTAAGACAAGGAACAGATATGGAGACACGCTGTTGTTTTCCTCGGACACGAATTGAAAGATTCATCATAGATATGAAATGAAAGATGAAAACCACGAGTACTGCTGCTTTGAAAATAATTAATGAGTCTAATTTTTAGTTTAAAACATATCAAGAAGATTATCTCAAGTGTATGTACGAGTTTTAATTTTACAAATGTAGAAAATTTTAACGGGTTCTGTACGTGTATTTGGTGCTCAATGTCGTTTTATCAGGCGATGTGTACTCCAGCATCATTCTTTCCAGACCAAAATTTGATATAGTGCATGTATGCAATATATTGAGTATGACACTGTTTGAAAAGTTATGAATAAAGATACTAATTCTACTGTTTTTATGATATATCTGCATTATAAAAATAAATCGAAAGTGTCAAATTAAGAACAAGTCAATGATGAGTGGATTGTTTAAATAAATAGTACTAGTTATTTAATTTCTGTATAGTATTTGGGTCTGATGAATGTAAGTAAAATTAGAATTGTTATTTTCGGACTACTTTAATCTACTACCAATCTCCAGCAACACAATGGTTAACATTTTAAAGTATTCCTAGTATTTGCGATGTTCTAAATTTGCACGACTAAACTATGGCAGTGAAAACTAGGATCCATATCTAACCGAAAATTTAATACTACAGGATTTATTAAGTAAGGAAATTGGCACAAATACTCCATTCAATTTCGTCAGAGATTTGCATCACATCGAGATTGAGACACCATTCTAGAATATAAGTCCTCTCTAAATGTGGTTTGTAGGCCAACCTCCTTAAATTCGTATTCAAGATTAAATTTGTTATCGGAAAGAAGGAGGGGAAAGCTTACGAGTTAGGAGCCAGACTGATGCAACGTTGCGATTAAGGCCGCGTCGGTGTAATTGAACTGTCAGGTGACGTGACGTGGCTCGTGGGGGAAACTGCGCTTTGTGGGCTCCTGCCAGGTATGCAGACTCGGCGAGCGGGGCAGGTGCCAATCGAAGGCAACTTTGCTCTTGGCATTGGCCTTCAATTTCCTGGCGGTTGCAATATCAAAGATCATGATTCTAATTTCATTTGCCTTGAGACACTCGTGCAAGGTGAAGGTCTTATCGTCACGCCGTTTCTTAACAGAAGGCTTCTGTCACGTGAAGTTGCAGGTTTTTTGTAGAATTACTAGACATATAATTTTAATAATTACAATTATTCAGTACACACATTGTATAGTAGAGAGTGTAATAAGCAAACCTAATGAAATGTTTAATGAAAATTTTATAATTAGCATCCAAAAGGCTTCCAAAGTTGCCCCTTCGATTCTAATATTATCTTCCAGAAAGCATCACAACACCCGACTTTAGAAATATTCATCTATTTACTTACGTTGTGTAGCTAGGTGAATTCGGGATATGATAAGAAATTGAGCGCATATTCGGAGAATTTAATTTTGTCACATATTCAATGTTCTTTGACATACCACAAGTTCAACATGTCCGCTAAGGACTTTTAGTTCTTCAAAATCTACACACTGAAACCGGTCTGTGGGGTTTGAAATGGCAGGAAACTTGCAACTCAGCCACTCAGCCACAACTCAGCCACGTGATTAATTAATAGAGGCTTAAAGGGATCTTCATTAACTATGGTCACTGGCGACCATTGCAAATTTATGTAAAATCGTAATATATATTTACTAAGCCTCTCATAGACAGCGTACCAGCTTCCCAAGGTGTGATCCTAGGTCCCGGTCGACGCAAAATAGATTTGTAGCTTTCCTTTAAAATCGCCTAGCTACGTAACGAAGAAAAACTCAGGCATTTGGAGTTTGCTAGTTATTGAGAATGGAATACTTCATTTTTCACCACATGTCTCTCTTACCCCCCTAGCGTGGGAATTAAATTAGTCCCACGCCTGGGGGACACTTTGCTAGCCAGCAAAGGCAGACAATCGACCAAAAAATCCAAATACCGGTAAAGGCTTGGGGCTCAGGGCATGAACTGATGTCTTTGCAGTGCCCATGAACAGGTGGTTATACAGTTAATCCCGATGGTGGCAGGATTTTCGACCCTAGCTTCAACGTTACGCGCTAGCTAGCTCCGCTAGCTAGAAAGATCCGCTAGATAGAAAGGTTTAATTTAAACGCTGTATAAAGGAGCGATTAACACCAGGCGAATACAAGAGCGGTCTCTTAAAAAAGAGGCTAAGGACTACGCAGGATGTTTCCTACCGTCTTCGTCCTATTCTCAACTCTTATTTACACTCGCATGCACTACACTACACTATCACACTTGTGGGGGGACCAGTCAGGGGCTTAGAACTCGTCCACGCTGGGGCGGTGCACCGCTGGCGGGAGATACCTCAATGTGGGAAACTCCATGCATGCATACCTCGGTCGACGCCGGATGTCGCCATCCAGTGGGGAAATATCACTACCAGCTCTCACGATAGAACCACGCACTACACTTACGGGTCTAATGACCTCAGCAGTTGACGCGCCCGGAATCACCAATCACTCAATCCCTCCAAAATGCCAAATACATAGGTATGGAAAGACTAAAAAGCGCCGTGTGGCGTGGGCGGTGTTGCAGGCAGGGCGCCAACTCGCCGGCGCTGGCGGCCGTGGGGGCGTCGGCCACGCTGCCGCGCGCGCGCACGCAGCCGCTGCCGCAGGTGCGCCCCACCACGCCGCTGGCCGGGCCCTTGTCGCCCGCGCCCGAAGCGCTCCGTGGCCGGCGGCGTCGCCACGCGCCTTTCGCGCTACGCCTCGCAGGCCGCAGGGCCTCAACCGGGCCCTCCACGGCCCCGCGGCGGCCGGCCCGGGCGCCGGCTCGCCCTACGTGCAGCCGTCGCCCCTCGCCATGGCCCCGCAGCCGCCCAGGAACCTGCCCATCTCCTTCCCGCCGCCGCTGCCCGACCGACCGCTCGAGGAAGACATCAACGCGCAGGTAAGCCCCCGGCACCCACTCGTCTCCACCCCACTCTTCGCCATCTGCCCTCACTGATCCTGGTCGACGACCCTCACTCCGGTCCCAGATCCCGGTCCCAGATCCCGGTCCCAGATCCCGGTCCCAGACCCCGGTCCCAGACCCCGGTCCCAGACCCCGGTCCCAGACCCCGGTCCCAGACCCCAAACCCAGACCCCAAACCCAGACCCCAAACCCAGACCCCAAACCCAGACCCCAAACCCAGAAACCAAACCCAGAAACCAAACCCAGACACCAAACCCAGACACCGACCGTCATCACCCCAGTTACTATTCACTGTCACTATCCCTTCACCACTTTCTTACCATCCCAGTCACCACCCTTTACCATAATCTCATCATTCCCGATGCAATACAGCCTCGCCATCCCTATCACAGAATCCCGACACCAGCCGCGTCAGATTCTTCTTCCCATTCCCAACACATCCCCATCATCATTTCTGTCACCATCTCCATTCCTGCGGTCATTAACACCCTCGTCGCCGTCCGTGTTTTACTCCCCCTCTCCCTGCCTCCCCCACAACACCTCTGCCTACCCCACCGCGATCGTCTTCCACTACCTTCTGGATCCACATCCGGCATCTCTTCCGACTATCTCCACTTCGCTTCCCCTTATTCTGCCTCTCTGCCGTCGCCTTCAAATCCTCCGCCGCAGAGCGAGATCCCGCATCCGCTCATATCCAAAATTCATCTTCATCTCAACCTCATTTTCACCATTTCAAACTCCCGCGTCCGCGCCTGTCATACTCAGTATCTGCAACCGTACTCCATCTTCCCTGCAGTCGATTCCAACCCTTCGTCACACCATCTCGTAATTTTTTTTACAACTTCGCGACTTCCGCATTCCCATCTGCTTAGCTTCTAAAGCTTCTATCCTTGTTAACACGTCCACGCTCTTATCCGTTCGTCTCCGTCAAAGCTTCTATTTTTTCTTTCCTTCCCGGCCGCATCGCTTTTCGCGCCCCCCAGTGCTTCCCTAGTGCCCCCCGCCTCCCACTTGTTTCTTTCTCTCTGTCATCGTAGATTTCCGCAGCCAGAGACATGAATGCTGCCGGCCCTCCTGGATATCCATCGTCGAAGTCTGTGCTGCATAGGTTTCGGTTTTCATCTTGTAGCCTTCAAGGCTGAAATGCAACGGAATGATCAGCGCTCATGTATGAAATTACTCAGCTATAAAAACCTTAGCGCTGACTATCCCAACGTATTTCAGACTCGAAGTACACGGCATGATGATCGAACCGGCATCTCAGCCTTCGACGCGGCGTCTCCGGGAGCTGCGAGCTTTCTCTTTGCCTCTCCGCCTAAGCACCTCGACCATGACCTGCGCCCCAGCCATCGCTATTGCCCTCCCCGCCACCTGCGTCGTTATTCCACCCACGCCTTCATAAATCTCTCCTCCTCCGAGCCCCTTCCGTCTCCCCAGCTTCCACTTCGACTCGTGCCGCTTCTCTCTTCCCGCCTTCGCCTCTGCCTTCACACTTTTTCCTTCCTAACTCTTCTGCCTTGCGCGTGGCGTTGCCACGGGCATTTCTTATATGTCAAATACATGCGTTCTACATGTTCAGTGCTATTCAATTTCTTATGTTTCTCAACTTGTTTTTACTCACCCTTTACACAATAATCACAATGCACAATCATTGTTATTTTAATTTTCTGTGTGATTTGATTGACATAACATTCCACAATTTGTTATTAACGTTGGTATTATTATTATTATTATTATTATTATTATTATTATTATTATTATTATTATTATTATTATTATTTTTATTGGAGTTGTTTTAACTTCGACTTAAAGGTTACCAGAGGCACAACTGTTATAACCCACTAATATTTTTTGTGTAACCGACTCTCTAGTATGATTGTAATATTATAATTGTCTAATGTAATTGGATATGACTTGCAAACTTATTTTGTTTGCTAGTTCCATTGCTTCAAATGAAAAATAAGAAAAAGTTCCAATTAGATTTAAAAGAATTTGCAATTTCCTTTGTAAAAAACATTTCTGAAATAACTGCTAGAAATTGAGGGATTATCCAAAATTAAACTATGTATACACGGTTTTTTTGCCTAATTTGCACGTAATGCAAAATTAATGCTTATAAAAGTTGTCGAAATTTGGGTTCTCCGAAATACAGTTAGGCGTTGCCCAATTCAAAATAGAGTCCTGTTCATGTCTTTGTAACATCTCAGAGACGAGATGGTTAAATGTTAAGCTCTTTACTTTATATTTTTATAAAATGAGGTGGTTGAAACCGCTAATTGATCACAGCGTCGAATTCAGCAATATTGGTCTTCTGCGCATGTTACCTTTAAGTTGCGCATCGCTTTTGACAATCTGCGCTTGCGTAGAAGATCCAGATTCCAGTTGTACACTACACTGTGCATAATGTCCTTAACAACTCAGTCTTTGTGAACTGATGACAGCTGAATCGTTCACGTGAAGACAGCGATAATTTCCATTATCTTAACGTTGTTTAATTAATTATAGCTGGAGCGTGGTTGATAGGATTAAAATTATTCTTGAAAAACGAGATGTGGTGTAGAGGGAAATTTATGGGAGGTGTCACATTCTGTAGAGTGAGTCGTTAAAAGGTTCCGCGCTGCAACTTTCATGCGATAAAAAATTCCATTTCAAAGACACCGGTTTCATTTACGCTTTCGGAAGTTCATTCATTCCCACAATCTGTTCGTAGCAATTCCTACACTGCTACCATGGGCGTAGTCAAGGAATTACACTGACTTCTTGTTTTTTGCAAATCGCCATTCAACGAACACATTGATTATCATTTTTATTTAATTTGTCTCTGACTTCCATTTTTTGGATTCCTTCCTTTGTCTTTAAAAAACGCCACAGTTGTACTTTTTATTTTCACGCAATTTATTTAAATTAGTGTATCTTTCTTCCGTAAATTACGACTTTTCTTTCATATAGTGTTGACAGTTTATTTTCCAAGGCCACATTTTTATTCATAAATTTAGAGATTCTGTCAAGGCTTTACAAGCATTATCTATATTCTTGTAACTGAGTCAATTATTTTTTATTATTTTTCTCTAAATAGTGTTTTAATGATTTAATTGTATGGTGCATTGTTTGGTTTAAGTATTTTCCTTCTTATCTTCTCGGATATATACATCATTTAGTTCTTATGGGAGAATCATCTGAAGCATCTGCTTTGAAAATGAATATTGATTGTGTATTATAATTAATACCTATTGCGGTTTGCTATTTAAAATGTTCACCTCTTTACTTTATATTTTTATAAATTGTTTTGTTCAATTACCTACACCAGTGGCAAATCTATTTTTTAAATAACTCACTTAATTGGGCTGAAGATACTTGTCTACAATATCTCAGAAATTATTCTAAATATAAATTAGAATAAATATAAAATTAAAATACTTTTAATTATTAGCATTCTATTAATGCTCTCAACTATAAGTTACTGTATTCTCGAGAGAAAATAAATATTATTTTTATATCTTTCATCTCTATTACAATATTTTGTTCATGAGAAATAAATAGATATCAGCATTAGATTTTTCAGTTAAACGTCGCTAATTAATTTAAAAACAATATTTCAACTTATCATTTGTTTACATTGACAGAAGAGGCATTTACAAGTAATTTGAAAATAAGTATTATTTCAAAATTCGTCTTGAGAAGGAAAATACTTTGTCTCCATCACATTCCCAACTCGTTATTCTTTTCGTTACCAATGCACATTCACAAAACCGTCAGGGCAAATTAAACTTGAAAATAAAGTACTATTATAGAGATTATTATATATACTCTTGCAGTTATATTAAGTATCCCTATTTCTTTTGTTATACATCTAAGACATATATCTGAATGTTTGGTGAGTTACGTTTAACTCTATCTCGTCTCAGCGTTTTGTAGAGCCACATTTGTCGTTAGGATCACGGTGGTTATTCTTAGATGACACATACATATTTACCATAACAAATAATACAAATATTGAACGGATAAAATATTTCAATCAATAAAATATTGAAGCCATACATTATGACACATTTTAGCACAAAGGCTGCAAGGAAGAGAAGTTTTCGCATTATTAAAAAGCCGAGGTCTCCGTACACGTACAAATAAAAGATTAAAAAACTTAAAGAATGTTCTTTTGGATTTGAAGAACGATATCGCAAGACTCCCCGAGGACGAATAATATTCACAATGTTCTGGGATAAAACTCAAAGAACAGCTTTCTTATATTGTTTTACTGTTCCGAATTCATCGAGAAACATTTACATTAATAAATTATCAATTTCAACGTTTTTAATTTTATTTTTTGCTTAGTATATTTAATTTTTCTTTTAGCAGAATTTTTACGTTAAAATTTTGATTTTGATTTTTGTTGCTCATGCTTTTTTGCTTTTATTTTTCGCTCTGCTGAACAACGTTCATCTTCTGCCATTGGAATTTGGTGGAAATGTCTAAAGGGATCGAAGGTAAAGTTGGAGACCCCCTTTTGACTGACTTTTTTCTTCCTTTTGGCCCCAAAATTTTGCAATTTTTATTGCCCCTGCAAGACCCCTTTAAGATTTTTGCGTTACGATGTCCATGGTGTGAGTATATTTTTGTTCATTATCTGAAAATACTTTTCACTTTAGTGATTGAATTATGGGAATGCTCTTCCTTTTGAAGCATGTGTTTATAATTGAAGTATAAAAAAACGTAAATTAATATCCCTTTTCTAATTACTTTCCAATATATTAAATGAAATTTCAAGAACAAAATTATATGTCGTTCTACACAATTGAAATATTTCAATATAATGTGTATTTACAAATACATTGTACCAGTGAAAAATTTGACAATTGGAGCAATAAAATTATATTTTACCGTTAGTAAGAAACAAAGCTAAGGCAGAACTAAGAGACGCAAAATCAACCAAACATTCAGAATATCGATTACAAACTCAACGCAAGACAGAATAGCTCAAAAAGCGGAACTAAAATCCAGCACACCAGAGTAAAAATTTGTAGAGTACATTTCAGTGGGATATCATTATTCACTTCTCATTTGAGACCTGCTTATAAAGTATTCATGTAAGAGGATCATCGTAAAAAATTGTACTTCAATATAGTCTGTCTTACAACTTGTTAGACATTATGTAATTGTTAAATTAGTTTGATCTCTTGTAACGCACATGTTCAATATCACTGATTTACATTTTCAAAATTTTATTTTCAGACAGTTTCTTTTTCTCTACGTGGAATTTCTGAGTTTTCTCTACTTAATCGAATTCTTTACAACTAATAGAATTTTGATTATACAAGAAGAAAACGACCAATTGCCAATGTAAGGGTGATGTACTGCATTGATTTATATCAATGAATATTTTATTTACAGAATGCGATTCAGTTATCAGTTATAGAATGCATTGATTACTATAGAACGAATCTTTACGATTTAGCCTACAGCGTAACCCTTTTAATCTACGAAAAGAAGCGTTGTAGAAAACCCGAAAAGTACACGTTTTATTGACAATTTTAAAATTGTCTATATGTAAGAACTAATCAATCTTTTGTTTAAAATCATAATAAAAATAATAAATTGATGACCAGTCGCGATTTTCCATGATTTTTATGGTGAAACGCAACGCCGAAAACAGAAAAATCTTATTTCCCGCGCCGGACAAAACGCAATGCAGTCGCTGCACGGAAGCAGGTTTTTACGTGTCGTACTCTTAGCGGTGATTCACAGCAGGAACTTGGCAGACCGGCGGCATGGCAGCTCGCTGCTGCCAGGTCGCCGCCGCGTGAACTAGCCCAGAAATGGATAAACAGCCCTGATGAATCGACAGATGAGAACATGCTCTCTCTTGGAACTCAGCCTTCTTTGTTAAGGGCGTGACATAATCGTCGACACATGTATTGTATTTGTGTCAGTGTCTCCTTTTGGAAAATGTTTCATTATTTCACTCTTCAGAGAAGAAATGTCAAAAATATCCTCTACTTGAACTGTTTTTTTGAGATCACGGTTATTTGAGACAATTTTAATACAAGACAAATACAATTCTCAGTTTTCTCGCGAAATATATTTTGCTGAAAATTTTTCAAAACCTGGCATATGTGAAATATAGGTATGGTACGCATATTGCAATGTGCGAGTAGTAGTAACGAATGCGTAAGAGAACAATTAATAATTTAACTCCAATATCTACATTACACATGTATATGCCTTTCTATACGATTTTCGTACGGTCATTCTTCATTAATAACGTCAAATAATTATTATATAACGTTATCAAAACAGAATGACTACGATTATTCTCAAATGCATTTAATAATTATTGTTAAGATATTTTGAAAATAATTTTGAAATGTGAACACTAAAAAAGAGGTAGAAATATAATCAAGAAAAGTTTTCATAATTATGAACTATTGGTTGGTATTATTATGAATGGTATTATTATTATTATTATTATTATTATTATTATTATTATTATTATTATTATTATTATTATTATGATTTGGTAACTATTATGAACCAGGGGTTGGGTGGGTATTAATTTATCACGATTCTATATTAACCGGCCCCGCCTACTCCAGCTGCTTCGAACCGGCGTACCCACTTCGCCATCGTACTCCGTCTCGTTTTGCCCGCCAGGCTCACCTGCCCCGCCTTCTCTGCCCGCCACGCTTCGTCGCCCCGCCTCACTTGCTTCATCCCCCTCACCCGCTCTACCTGCCGCTCCCGCTTCGCCAACCTCGCCCGCTTCGTCAACCTCGCCCGCTTCGTCAACCTCCCCCGCTTCGTCAACCTCCCCCGCTTCGCCAACCTCGCCCGCTTCGCCAACCTCGCCCGCTTCGCCAACCTCGCCCGCTTCGCCAACTCCGCCCGCTTCGCCAATCTCGCCCGCTTCGCCAACCTCGCCCGCTTCGCCAGCCCTAGCCGCTTCGCCTACACGACTTGGAACTCTCGATAACCTATAACCTTACTCACTTAGCATTTCGTGAACAGTGTTTCTTAGAAACCCAAGCAATGACTTACGTTAATCCTAGCGCATGGGCAAAATATTTATTTTCGAGATCCTTTCTAGTCTAGTCGTTCGCTTCGATCAACCACCAATCTCTTCGTGCATAGGTATAAAATTGCCAGTCATTGTGCTTTTGTCATAAAGTCTTCAAATGCCTGCGTAATGGTGGACCGCTTGTGTGTTGTCGGAGAGCGTATTCCTAACTCGACTCCAAAGTGTGACAGTCGCCAAAAATACGAACAATATCACAATATTCGTTTATGGTGAAGCAATGCAACGTTGCTGCTGTGCATTTCTCAACGCTCAAAATAATTTGTCAGAACTTCTCGAACAAATAAATTTTGCGAAGGTTTTGCATTCGCCTGCAATTTGGCTGAAAAGTGCTGCGATAAGTTGAAAGAAAGCTTAAACGAAGTTCAGTCCAATACGGTAAATGAAAAGTTTTGCTTACTTATATAGTTATGCTATGGGAAAGAAGTTTGTTCTTTCACATACTACGAGATTTTACGAAATTACACTTATCTAATTGAAAAATTATATTTATTTGTTCACCAATATTGGCAATTTATTTTGAAACATTTTATGGTTCATTTATATGAAATCGTTTATTCTACCTGTTTCATAGTGTACACAATACTTTGGTAGATAATTACTCTTTTGAATTATCTCGATTTTAAAATCCTTTAGGATCATTCTCTTCTGACAACCACGTGGGATCTTGTGTAGTAATTATACAATATTCACGTGTGGATGCAATTGATTTCACTATTTCATTCCCTTTAAAGCTTTAGTTGTTTAATTATGCACCTTAATACCCTACTAACGAGGAGGAATGTACCAATATCTTGAGGCGCCCTTGTACTCTTATGGACCTCTAAATTTAATCACCCTCTGCAGCACCAGCCTGTAAAATGTATCATTTGGGCGCCGGCCCATGTTTACTCATCTATAAATACGGCAAAGATCAGCGTAGAATATTGAGGAAGAGAAGAAAATAACTGAGCACCAAAGCAAGACGTTAAGAGAATATTTCAGCAGGATTTCTTGCCATTCTCAGAACGAATACAGAAACTGAATTAAACAATTTTGAGTTTGTATGTTTTATTCGTGCATTTGATGTTGCAATTCCAGGAAAGAAATTTACTAAATTAAATCCAAATTTTACTCCCCAACGTTTTAACTACTTTCATCACAAATCAAAGATTCATATATGTGCACATTTTAAGGCTTTTTCTTGAAGAAAAACGTCTTTGAAACAATCTGTGCCGATCTTATACTTTTATCTTATTTTGTGAGCTATTTCTCCACGACAAAGAATTCATATTTTATTCCCTTAATGCCTAGTGTACATATCAAACACACCAACTGAATAACATTTTAGAGGGGGAAAATACTAAGTTTATTGTTCATCTGGAAACACTAGTCATAAAATCAACAGTTTACATAGGATCGTTGTAAAATTTAGCATCAAATTCTAATCGAATAAAGGGAGTTTCACCACCTTGGAATCACTGAAAAAAAAATCTTTCGAGAAAGTTGAAATGTACATTAACAAATTCTGTAACACTTGTCTTAAAAGAATAGTGGCAGCGTAATGTTTTTAAAATATATATCTTTCACCATTAGTCTGCCCATGTTTCTCAACAGATCAGTTCTCAACATTTTACTTTATTCCCGCAGGCAGACTGACACATTACAGAGACGGCAACCTTTTTTTATGAAACGTGTTTCTATTACAAGTTGTTTGCAATGTATTCAAACCGTAAAATAATGGAATTTAAAAAAACATGTTAGAGGGCCCCATATTTCACCGAGTGGGCACCATGGTGCTGGATTTTCTTTCTTACGTTACATAAACGCTAATTTCATCATTCTTCAAAATGTTCAAATAAGTGACTTTATTCTAACACTATCTCTATTATTTATGCACTATAAAACTCAGGAACAGGAAATAGACCGTTTTACGCTTTGTGAATCTGCAGAGTATGTCGTTGTTCGCTGAAACTGCGCGTGTACTTGAACATGTGACCCAGTGTCGCTCGAGGTGAGTCAAGGTCTATCTGTCAACGCGCCCTCCCCCTCCCGCGAATAAGCACCTGCGAGGGCGGCGCGCGTATATTTAGGCGGCGAGACGAGCGTCCGCGAGCACGCGCAACAGCAGCCGGCGGCGGCGGCGGCGAGCGCGCGTGAGCACGCGAGCGCTACGCGTGACCAGCCGCTGCAGCTTTCGGGTATCGCGCCTCGTGCGTCACACTCGCGATGCACAGGTGGAGTTCCGCAGGGTGCTCCGTCGGGACCAGACGGCAGCGCTAAGATGAGGGCGCGTTGGGAGAATCGCCCAACCTACCTCTAGGCTGCAACACCCACACATTGTGAGGTAGCCTCGCTCTCACGACTCTTAACGACAGAGCTTTAAGGAGCCGAAAGAAGAGGCGAAGCGCCGACCTGCACACCCGAGGGGGCTAAGAGCGTGTACCGACTCAGCGATTCGGTCCGAAGGGTCGCGGATTCAAGTCCCGCCTTGGGCATGGTTCTTTGTCCGTTGTCTCTCATGTGTGTGTTGCCACGTAAGGCCTCGCGTTCCGCTGATCCTAGAGAAGCCCGCAAATTGTGTTAATGTCTAGTGTATGGTCAAATATGCGATACACCAGGAAGCAAAAAGTAACCGGCTATCGGCTGAAAAAAAAGCCCGAAGAAGAAGTATAGGCAAAGCACGAGGAATGCAGACAGAGAAAAAGAGAGAGAGTTGAAGGAAGAAAACTGAGACGACGTGAGTGAGACAGAGGAAAGTAAGGCAAGAAGAATGCAGGAATGCGGAAACTGGTAAATAACAATACATCGTACTCGGTAATACAAATTATCACTTGATAAATTGTATTTGCATCATAGGAATGTCTTAAATTGTACTGTCAATTTCAGATGTATGGGATTTTAATTTACTCTGCTAGCTCAAAACCAAAATAACATACATTTAAATTACAAGTACTTTCAATTACTTCTCCTTCTGCACACTTTCTTTAAATTTTTAGGTCTACGTCATAAAATTCTATAATCTCAATCAGCAGCAGTAAACAGAAATTATTAAAAACCAAGACACGAATAAAATTCGAGATGTTCATGTCTGATAATAGACGAATATACAATACATAAATTCGCTGGAGAGCGACACCAAGAAACAATAAATCAAGAAAAATTGAAATCAACCAATAAAAGTATGGGAACGTGGGATGAAAAAAGTACACTTCAACTTTAAAACAAAGAATTAAATTAAAAACAGACTATTAGTGAAAAGTAATTGAAATAAGCTACAAGTCCTGCAGAAAAAGTAATCTACCAAACGTTATATACAACAAAAACAATAAAAAATAGTACGCTTTCATTGATTTTAAACAAAAAGTAATTTTACAAAAATGGAAGCATGAAACAAAATTCACACAAAGTAATGATAGGAACACAGAATTTGTATCTTCAATGCAAACAAAAGGAACAAAATGAATGGATGTTCGAAAAAAATGCACATAGGAATGTTGAACGGGGGAAGTAATGAGTGGCATATATTAACCACTAATAAAATTGATAATAGGATATGGAAACATTATAGGCAGCGAAAAGTGGACGGGGAAGAATGGTTAAACAGAAAAAAACCGACTCGGAAGACGCAAACGGTTGTGAAAATAAAAGTATACGGTGGTGAGAGAAGAGAGAGGTGCCGAGAGGGCACTAGACTCCAAAACAAAAGACAGGAATGAATGGATCTATAAATATTTTTAAATTTCTTTGAATCGAGTTCCAAATCCTGCACGAAGCTGCACGAATTTCATAAAAAAAGACAAGAGGAGATTCCGATAATAACTCTAAGAGAAAATAATCATTGACTTACATATCAGTGTGTAGCAGCTGAATGTGGAGATGATGTAAACGTGAGCCTGAAGAACGAAAAAAAACATTTATAACATTATTAATTATAATACGCAGGTACATAAAGTAATTTCATTTAAAATAAACTAAAAAAAATTAGTTTCCATCTTATTTTGAAATTATTACGCATTTTTATCAGCAATGAATTTCTGTGCCCAATGGACACAAGGCTGCCATACTGTCAATAATTTTAAGCATTTTTTTCTTGAGAAAAGATCCGTTTGGAGGAGGGCCTGAAATCGGCAAAAGATAAAAGAACGTATTCTGGTTATAGCATGAAAGACAAAATTGCGGAGTCGTCGAAGTCGATGTTATGGAACACATTAACCACATTCCTTTTACGCATCTGCTCTCGCATCATATCGCTTTTCACACTTTTCTGATCTCGTTTCTCCCTTCACCCCGTTGTCCGCGTCCTTCTTCTACCATCTCTTCGTGCTACCTCTATTCTCCTACTCAACCTCTTTCGCCTCTCCCTTATCTTCATCCTCTTCCTCCACCATTGTCTCTTCTTCGCCTCCCCTCTTCTTCGCCTCCCCTCTTCTTCGCCTCCCCTCTTCTTCGCCTCCCCTCTTCCTACCAATTTCTCCATCTCTTTCGTCTCTTCCTCCTCTCTCTCTCTCTCTCTCTCTCTCTCTCTCTCTCACTCATCCTCTTCCGCCGCGGGGTCAGTGCCTCCGAGGGCGAGCGGTTTCTGGATTTACCCGCGCTTCCGAAAAATAAGCGAGGCCGGGCTGCGCGCCAAAGCTGGAGAGCCGCCCTGACCCGCAGTGGAAAGAAACGAGCCGGAAGGCGGGCGTAACGAAGATTCACTTCCGTTTTTTTAAAATTTAGTTAAAAGGCAATAATTTCATATACTTGCACTACTTGTTAAGTTATGGCTAGGTCGAAGTCCTTGAATCCGTACCTACATCCTACAGTGTTCTTACCTTTCGAATTCTGGTATTCACCTCAAATGGTCTCTCCATCCATTCAAAGCCGCGGGAAAGAGATCATAAGATACGGCTGAGGAAGAAAAACCGAAGGGGGAAGAACCTGCCGCCAGAAGTCCAGTACGTGTTAATTCACTAAACCTTTTCTAAACTATTTATTTCTTGGTGTGGAGGGTTTCTCCGTCCTGTCTTGGGCCTCCTCGGCCCCTGAAATAAAACAGTCTCTGCGCTTACATCTTGGACGAAAGACCTATGTGCTCATTTAATTAATTGATGGCTTTACTTCATCATACAGCCCGTTTTCAATCCGATCGTCCTTTCTTCTGTGTCTTGTCCTGTATCGTACAACTTTACTCGAGCTCCCCTCTAGATGGCGCTTTTGGATCCAGAGGTCAATGCGAAAGGGAATGACAACTAAAATAATGGAGATGTCGATTCTCGTTATTTTTTTTAACTTCTCGTATTCTTGAAGTAGTAAGTCAATTCATTCACGTATTTGGTACAGGATTTGGATTTGGCCTAAGTTTGACAAAGCAATAAAAACAAACCATATTGGTATTAATGTAGTGTTGTATTTGAACATTTGTCCTTCTGATCTTTGGCGAAATGTTTCTAAATCGGAGGCAATTCGTGCGTTGTGGTGGCTTTTGGGATCACTGTGCGCCGTGTAAAATAGCCGCAATCCTGTGCACACGCAGGTGTCTCGTGGGGGCAACGACCACTCAGCACTCCCATGGCACAAGCGGAGGCTTCGTGGAGGCGGCGACTGCGCTCAGCAGAGAGCTTCCAAGGACACCGCCACTTACGAGTCGACTGGATTATTTTTATACAGAAAGGAAATTCGCGGGAATTTGCGTGTCCATTCGAGTTTTTAAACTATTTCGCCTATCCGTTTCTTTGGTCGATGCTCGTGCTGAAACAATGTCAAGTGTGTCGTTTGTAACGGAACTGCACATTCGGAGCTCTATTTTTCATTCATCAGCGTAAAATATAAACGAACAACTTGAGAGTTAGACAGCCTTCTGTCACATTTTGGCAAAAAAATAGATTTTATCATCCTCACAGCCCTTAGCTTTCCAGTTTAAGAAAATATGTACACGATTTGTACAACCATTTTCAGATAAATTGAGTGAAGTCTGTTCTAGATTCGTGACTGAATTCAACGTGACTGAATTCAAACACGTTAATGAATCGACCTCCTACGCCAAGAAAGCGAAAAGTTAAAAAAATAACGAGAACGTAACTTCTCCATTATTTCAGATGTTATTGCCTTTCCCATTAGATTTAGTCATGCTATACACGCATTTGTTTTATACCTCAATTTCATTCTGAAGTATCGTAGGGTAAGCTATATGCTTCTGTACCATTCAATACGTATCTATAAACTTGCATTACAACCTACTTGGTCTACAGGATACACGTTTGCTGCACTAAGAACACTTCAAATATGTAAATATTACGTTTTCAATCGAATAACTCGAGAGCAACTATTACGATTCCATAGTATAAATACGTTTTAAGAATTCTTTGCGATCTGAAAACACCTAAAATATGACCTATCAAAATACTACTAATACTAAATTTGTCAATTCTAAATATTTTAGAATATAGTGATTTAAGCTACGCTTAAAAGACAAAAATTCTAAATTTACCGTATTGTTTTACCGAACTTCTTTAACATGTAAAGTGAGCTATTTATGTCACACGAAATATGTAATTTACGTTTTTTGATGTAGTAGGTAGTTTAAGTACCATAATTACTCGATGTTCCATGTTTTGAATATGCTGCCAACTAACAAAATAACATTTGTACGACGCGCCAGTTTAGTTACCGACGCGACCTCCTGCTGAGAAAAGGCTAAATAATGAAGTCTCCCTTACCGCTAAAATTGTGCAGAAGTACTAAACTTTTCAAACACGTGCAAGCTTTACAAACTAAATTGTTATGTTCATATTCACCTAGCAAATATTTATCTCTAGCCGATCTCTAAGGCCAATTATCGCGTGAATTGTCTAGCAAATTCCAACATCAAGGCGTTTATAATTGTTTCCTACTCTTGGAAGAACTCGCATCATCACACTTTGTCAATGGATGTCTTATTTGATAAAATCCGTTCAGCGACCCACATAACACAAAAAAAAACAAAGATCTTACAATGTTCATAACGATGTACAATAACCAATTTTTCTGCTCCAAGTTGAGCAGTAATATTGAAGTTATTAGGCAAATAATTTGCTCTCAACCAAATTAAAACTACTAACAAATAGTTGCGAATATTCGTTACAAACCTTCTCTTTTTCTTCATGAAAACATTCTTTTTTACACATGTTAATCCTTGATATAAGTATTTTGCACTCACACGTGTAACACCTATTTTAAAAATGAACTCAGATGTTCACTTCAATTCGAGATTATTCAATTTGCGGGTAAATAAAACAATTTGAGAAGCATTTTGAAAATTCATATGTAATTGGAAAAAAGTAGCTGGCAGCCACAATTTTGAACACACTATTTAATACAGAAATCACTACTAAGGAAACTTCACATTTCTTCGTCACACATAATTACACGACCGCCGTTTATAACGTTTTAAACCGGGTACCGGGTTCATCACGTTAGAACTGCACATTTCACAGAAGCAGCGATGATAACCGATGAATTAAATATTTCCGTAAGAAATAAATGTTGTCGCGCACCTCATCTGGAAGGAGCCGCAACGGAACTGCCTTCTTCCCTCCCTGCTCCCGCTACACTGACCGGTTGGTTGGAAAGTTAGAGGTCACTGAGATGAGGCTTTCGCCTAACGAGTCAATTTTGAAGCAAAGCCGCTCGGTAGGTGTTTTCCTGCAAAACGAAATAATTTATTTCTTCTCGTTCTACGTACGATCTCTCGCGGAATTTCAGTTTTATATGTTGATTTTTTTGATTTGGGTATTCTTTGACATTTTGAGGTTAAAAGTCTGTGGCTCATCTTGTTCATTATTTTCATTTCATCATTCATTCTTTTAAAAGCTATTGAATTTTAATCTTGATTTTGGGAGATTAACAGTTAGGATATGTCAAGCAATAGGAAGAGAAAAGAAAAATATAGAGTTTAGAGAGGTTTAATCCTATCTTTGGGAAATTTGGATTTGATTTGACTTGGGATGTTTGCTGTTCGGCCTAAATGGAATTTCAGTGGGTGATGAGATGAGGGGAGGGAATAATAAAAATGATTTGCTAGTTTTTTATATGATCTAGCACGGTAACGATTTGGAGTTTTCAGTGATTTTGGAAAGAAACAGTCCGCGAGTAGTACGTAATAGTTCCTGATTGCGCCATGGCCAGGAACACTTCCGCGTTGTCGCCCCAGCCGTGAATGCTTCGTGCCGAGGTGCCGGAACGGCGCAGGCAATAAAGCCCCCTTAGAGGTTGTCAACGCAATTCATTACTGCAAGCTCTATGGAGTTTACATTGCCGTGCCGACTAAATATAAATGTTTTCCTCTTGTTCTGCCGCTTGCCAGCAATCGACTTATTCAACCAAGAGTACTATGGAGAGAATGAGCTGGCCAATCGGATGTGCGAGGGGCGCTGAAACTTATATTTTTATAGATATAATATGATAGAAATATGAATATTATACGATAATTCAGATATTTGAGGACTTCGGAATATATTTTTGGTAAGCAACAAGTTAAAAAAACATTGAAATATGACATATTTAATATCTAAAATTATGTAACTTCGATAAATTAGAGAATCAATGAGTACTGGTCATAATAGTGTAACGGCATGAGACTTGCAATGGAAGAGAAAGACCCAAGATGGAGGAGCGAATTTACCAGTATCTTAGAAACGTTCCTATCAAGAACAGTTAAAAATCCAAGAGTTCGAAGGAAACTAAAACAAACAGATCAGTAAAGACAAGTTGAACATCCGTCTTTGTAAATCATTGTTATTTTTGTTCTAAAAGTGGAAATAGGTTTACACTGGACCCCAAATCACTTTCTTAAAACATGTGCTACGACAACTTGGAAGAGTATCGACAAAGTCCCGTTTCGTAGAGTAGGTCATCATAAGAAACAACTCATTTGGTGGTTCGTGGGGCGACGAGCTAAGTGGGGCAGTGCAGTGCCAGTCGGGGCGGGTCGGGGAGGGATGGTTGAAATACAGTGTGGGTGGAGTGGAGTGTGATGAAGCGGTGTGGGGTGATGCGGGGCGAAGCAAGACGAGGCGAAGGGGTGGCGGAACATGGCAGAGGGGTGGAGAGCAGGGCGAGGCAGGTCAAAGGAACAGGGCGGGATGGATGTGGCCGAGAAAGCACGGAACGGTGAGGGGAGGGACGCGGCGAGTCGAAGTGAGAAGCAGAGGCGAGGGGGCGGGTGTGTCAGGGCAAGCAGGCGGTACGGGGTGGAGTAACTGTGCATTGCGGAGGTTGGTAAGAGAACGGGGTGGACCACGGTGATGGGGGGGACGGTGTGAAGCTGTGGGGCAAGTCAGGGAGGCGTGGTGTCGCGGTGCGATACCGAGCGCGGGGTTGGAGGAACGTATGGATTGGGGAAAAGGGTCGGGTGAGAAGACGGGGCGGGGGCGGGGCGGGGCAGGCAGGGAGAGGCGAGGTGAGGGGAGACGGGCGAGGGCGAGGGCGAGCGGATCAAAGTGCGACGGGCATTGGGGGCGGATCGGACCAGTGGGTGAAGCGGCGAGGCGGGGCACGAGCTGTCGGCGTCCAAGGGGTTGGGAGGGCGGGAGGGGCGGAGCGGCCGGCGCAGTTGAAAGGGCGCCGAGAGTGCAGAGCGGAGAGCACCTCGTGGGCTGCGCCTGTGCGCCTGTGCCTTGGCGGCTGCAGCGCCTATATTTAGCCGCGCGATAGCGTGAGCGGGCAGGCCGCTCGAAGGAAACGCCGCCTCTGCGCGCAATTGCAGCCTCTGCTCGGAGCCCCTCCCCTCGCACGCATCCCGGCCCGGGGACACTTCGCTGCTCGCGCTGTGTATGACGCGTCACCACACACACACATATCGTGGAGCAAGGCAACATAGAAACTCATTGAGGAAAAAATCAAGAGAAAGGTTAATAGAATGTAGCGAACACTTGCCTTGAGAAAATATTTTTCAATTGGGTGAGTGGAAGGCAGGCGTTATTGCGCTGAGCATGTCCCGTGTCAGGAAGCATAAGTGAAACCCAAAAGAGAGAGATGCCTTAGGAAATAAAAGAGCGAGATGTCTTCTCAGGCTTCATTTGCATTAAAAATTTCTGGGCGCATTTCCATGTTGAGGCGATATACAGCGAGGGGCTCTTCATGGGTATAAAGACACCTCTTCAACCGCTGGGATAAACATCTCTTTCTTACCCCAGAATGGGAATGTACACTACGATACTAGTATACATAACGAATGTATACTACTTTACGTTATACTTTATTACGTTATACTTTAACTTTTAGGCATAGTTAGAGTAATTCAACAACTATCATCTCTTCAATCTACTAACAGCGGGATAATTATAATAAAGAATCACCACCTTAAAAAAACTCCCCTCATGCGAATGTCTACACATTTTATGTCACCAAATTCTGTATGCAAATACATTCAAAAGTACTTCTAAGACTCCGTAATCATGTCCACATATTTTTATTATTTTGTTTCAAAGCAGTTTTGCGAGACTAACCGCCGGTAGAGAGTATGTAGTTTTTTCCTGTCTCCCACTCTACATATGCTGTCAAATTAATGTGCAAGGTGATCATATAACATTACTAAATAAACTTTCAACAACTTCCTTAATGAAGAGAAAGTTACACTCTTGACACTTTTCCATTTGTCATCAGTCAGTGAGGCTCTGAAGTAAATCAACGGCGACGAGTCTCACCAGCAGATTTTGAAGGAACCCGAACGTGTGAAGTAATAGAAAACAGGTTTAGAAAAAAATGATTCATAAAACTTTGTGCATTACTGTAACTCTAAAAGATAGATAAATGTTGTTAGCACATGTAGACTTACATTATTATCTCTAATAAGAAGATTTCTCCTGTTCCTTTTTACATAAAATGCATTGATATGCAACAAGTAGTAGCCGCAATATTTGCTTTTACTGCGCACTTCATTATTAACTGAAAAAATAGAGTGCGTCCACAGTCTTGCTTAATCTTAAAGAAATAAAATATTCAGTGTACATAATTTAATTCGTAATGTTAATATGATAATACTATACGCCTCTTTACACTGCACATTGCCTAGTTTTGGCAATTTTACTGCGAATAGGTTTATATAAATAATACATTTGTAGATCTAAATAATCAACAATGTTTGAGTACAATTGCTAGTCCAAGGACAAATACATAAACTTCTCCCCAAAAGCAGATGGTTTCTGCTTTTGGCTTAGAACAACAAATAAAGTTAGGTTTCAAAACAACAAAAAGATGAATGTCATGAAGACAGAAAACAGAAGTACGAGGAAACTGGAAAAAATAAACAACGTATCGCCTACCGCCCGCAAATCTGCAAGTGGGAAGAGAGATAATATGATTATACAAAAAAGTTAGAGCCAAGAACACGATTGAACAAAACAAAGGCAAATCTGAGGATTATTAAGTTATTCTCAACAACTCGAACCTTTAACAAGGGTAAAAATTTTTAACAAGGCGTAACCTCTGTCTTTTACGAAGACACGTTTTTTTAAACAAAGACACCAGCGATAAACAAAAGAACATGTGAAATATCGGTAAATGAACGTATGGTTACTACAATTAAATGCGCAGTCTGTAAAGAAACGTAATGATTCGTACTAATTGTTTTATAGCATAAACTCGGATTATCTGAGGTATATATGATCATTTGTGCCGTACAGTATGTAAACTGAAATATGTGCCTCATCCTTTCAATATTTATTTACTTATATATTTATTTAATAAAAAATGTTCAAAAATCTATGTGACGTTTAGAATGAATGCAAGTTACATTTAGCGTTTCCCGTCTTGGTACATGTTTAACGAATCAAGAGAAAGAACGAAAAATCTTATCGTGATGGGGGGGGGCATTAATTGGGCCAGGAGTTGATTGTAATAGTCTTACAACAGTATCACATGACAAGCACATCCAGTATTTTCAATTCAATTTTATAATCCATAACTATTGTAATAAAATGAATGTTTCGTTTATATAACTTAATATAAACAATTCGTTATTCTTTAATACTTAATATACACTTCGAAATTTTTGAAATTTTGGCAGTTACAGTTCTAAGTTCGACATCACCTCAGTGTTTTTAGAAGGAGGGGGACGAGTAATTCAGAAGATTTAGAAGGAACTATCCTCGCAATGGGGACGCAGGAGTGAAGCTGGAAGCTGTACAGACATTGCAATCATAGACGGTCGTTACGTAGCGACAATAAGAATGTTGACTTCATTAAGTGCTTCACAGCACAAAGATATTTAACCAATCAAATAAAAATATTTGTATACACGTGTTTGTTTTAGAAATTCTTAGATCTTTAAAGTTTCTTTTGTTGGTAATCCGTATATTCGTTTTACTACAATCCTAGCCCTTACGTATTTTAATATATTCATCTTTATAATCGATGCATGTTTATGTGAGAATGTGAAATAACGAAGTATGCACACTACAAATATTACGAAGCTGTAGTTTTGAATATAATTTCTTGTATTCTCGAAATTGTATCGTAATCTTTGAGCAAGCAAAATAGAAACTTGATTTTTGCTTAAAATTACATACGATTGAAAAGTATGCAGAGAAAAATTGTTTAGAGATAAATCGTCTATATAAACAATTAAAAATAAAATACCGACCGGGTCGCTACAAAATGAAGTGGAATTGGCGCAACATCTGGCAATGAAATTCGCAGCGCGCAATTCGGATGAGAGACGGGCAGCAATCGCTCTTGCACGTTTGTACAGGTCCGAGCAAGTTTATTACGAAACGCACATTACGAAAAGCAGATATTTCATTGGAAGAACGTGCGTGCTAACCGGCAACCTTACGGCCATCCCGACGGACGATAATAATCCTGTGGCATCTAATGTTTCCTTCCTAATGAACGATATTTAAAAAACACTGGGGAAATACTTAGGCGTCAGACACGTCGAGAGCACAATGCTTTGTATCTCGCATAATGAGGCGGTAATATAATACCTGTAGCTTGAACACTTGGCCGCAGTAAGAGAAAAAGAAACTTCGATGAGAATGATAGCAATGAGTGATGAGTGAAGATGAGTGGGGGAAAAGGCTTGCGTCTTAATGACTCCGTTTTCGTGACAGGTGACCAGAGTGGTGGGGTTTTCCGCTGGGTTCCACTATACGCTTGATCCTCACGGCTAAATAATGATGAGAGGTTAATAATTAATTAATGAAGTGATGATTTTGATGGGTATTGTTACAAGAAGCTACACCCACATGGTAAAACGAAATATGATACATGATCATTTTCATCCTCGAGCATTTCCCCACTCGGGCGGGGATGGTCCACGACACAGCCGGCGACCGAAATACAGCGCGGTGTAAATAAACACATGCTAGTTTAAATGGGATAGGTATTGATAAAAGCTACAATCAGGTGTAAACACAATGCCTTATACTCATACCCACAACGGTTGGTTCTGTGTACATGGGCAATAGTCAGAGCTACAGCACCAACGAAACCGACAATGCCAATGTTTAATGATGAGGAAACTGATGGTGATGATGACGGTTGGTGTGATGAGGGACGACGCTTAGACCATTTACACGTTTCCCGGTCTTGCGTTGATCACAGGAGGGATTTGTCATTCCCTTCCAGTGGAAGGATGAGGAGAGGTTGGTCATGAGGGATATATGAGAATAAGAAATAGATGAATGATAATTGATTGATCTTGGTGTGGTTCTTAGTGGAAAAGATGCCAAACCCATTCACTCCGCTGACATGAGACTCGAATAGCAGACACTCCACTTTTTCCGAGTAGGTTCTTGTTTCCCATTATCTTCTTTTGGACAGGCTGTACTTGAGTTATGCATGAATTATTATAGATAGTGTAAACGCGACTCGAGATGGCAAGGCAAGCCAACCGCTCCACAATCGCAAGATACGTGCATGCTACCCGCGGGGTTGGTCTCCGTACTTGGACGCAGCCCGAAATCCCCGCGCCATCGCGTCGGGCAAGAGCAACATTGCGACGGCATATTTCGGGGAGCGGGCGTGGCGGGGCGCGGCGGGGCGGGGCGGCGAGAGGTGCAGCTCGCGTGCAGCGCGCGCAAAAGTGGCAGCCCTGCCGTGGGCGAACGGGCCGAGCGAGCGGCGGGCGGGGCGAGCGGGCTGGGCGAGGCGGCGGCGGCAGGCGGCCGGGGCGGCCTGGGCGGGCGGGCGGGCGGGCGGGCGAGGCGGCCGGCGGGCGAGGCGGCGGGCGGCGGGCGGCGAGGCGGCGACGGCAGGCGGGCGAGGCGCAGGCGGGGGGCGAGGCGGAGCGGGCGGTTGCGAAGGCGGCCGGCGGGCGAATGGGGCGGGTGCCCCGAAGCCGGCGTCGATGCGAAGGTGGGCGGTTGGGCGAGCGGGCGAGCGGGCGAGCGGCGCGAGGCGGGCGATCTAGTCGAGCGGGCGCGGGCGGGCGGCGGTGCGGGGCGAGGCGACATGCGCGCGACGGGTGACATAACGCGCGCGTTTGCGCAACGCGCTGGCCGCGCGCCACTCCGACGCGGTGGGCACGCCGCCCCGGCGACCGAAATACCGAGCGGTTGCGCGGCGCGCGAGCAGCAGCCTGGCGGGGGCCAGCGCGGCCGCCGTGGGCCCGCGAAACGGCGCGGCAGGCGGTCCGCGAGCGCTGGTGCCGCCTGAATGGGTACCAGCGGCTTCGGCGGTAGAACGGTCCCTGAATGGGTACTAGCGGCATGGGTGGTGTAACGGTTAGATCAGCGCAGTCGGTCCGCAAGGGTTGGGTACTTGCGGCTTCGGCGTTATAAAGGCCCTGATAGGTACTAGCAGCATTGGTGGGAAAACGGTTAGCGTCAGCTCAGACGGTCCGTGAGGGCTGGGTACTAGCGGCTTCGGAGTTATTCCGGCACGTAATGGGTACTAGCGCATCAGTGGAATAACGGTTATCGTCAGCTCAGGCGGTCCGCCAGCGCTGCGTGCCCCCTCATTGTACATTAGCGGATTCGGCGGTTTAACGGCCCATGAATGGTTACTAGCGGCATTGGTGGTAGAACGGTTAGGACATCGGATAGGCTATACTCAAGTTAGTGCGTTCAAACCCGATCCTAGCGTGGATTTTGGATTTTTAAGAACGTCCAGTGTACGCCAGCGTTCGGAAGAGAAGTAAAGTCGAATGTCTCATGTAGACTTACTACATGTAAAAGATCCACAAGCCCTTGCGAAGCCTGGGAGGTAAATACAAATCGCCCGAGTGGTACCTTCTTTCTTCGCTAGATGGTGAAAGGGGCGTAGAAAAATTTACGTGGTCAGACGGAAGATCAGGCCTGATGGCCTAAGTCTTGCCTCGTAAAATATGGCAGCACTAAATTGAGTTGAACGTGATGGGGTTTACCTCGCCTGGTGGCGCAGGAATTTGGGCCACGTGTGCCCAAGTACGCACGCGTTAACTCTAGGCTGCGGTTCTCAAATTCACGTTTAAGTTTCAGTTCAAACACTTCTAATGTGACCGAGTTATGCCTGACATATACTTACATCCGTCCAAACATCCCAACTTTGAGGTACAAAATTGCATGTATCTTCTCGCCACCTCCATCTTCGGAACAATACTAATAGACCTTAATGTTGACGTGTGTGCGAAGTTACAATGATTTAAGGACTTTAAACACGACTGTTTTACGACTGATAATTCGAGATCATAGTTAGACGATTCCTATTCTTTCCTCCTTGTTGTGTAGTTTAGGGTGGCAGAGAAAAAAATTATGTTAGAAATTAAGTTTTTAGGGATATAAATGACTTGAATCATTCACATATTCAATTAAATATATACTATAGAATTCAGACCACTGGCTCTCAAACTGAGGTATACAAATTCACGGATTCAGGCATTCAAATTCAGGAAAATGAGAAGACATTTGTGAGAAGATCTGAAAAATAAAATAATTTCTTATCTGAAACGTTAAGTGGATAAAGACATTATATTTATGTTCATATTCAATTATATTTATGTTCAAAACCTTTTAGGTAGAGAAAGTGTCTAGAATTTTATTACCAATGAGTATCACAAAAGTTTTTTATTACAATCCTTTCATTTGAATTTAAATTTTTCGAACTTTTTTCCATAAATTCACAGATCGTCTCAGAATCAGAAGGAATAATTTTGAGAGAACCATGGATTCATCAGGGCGTAGCGCCTAGATGGACATGGCAATATGTCTGTCGAAGCATAAGTAATTTTATCGAGTTCGTTTAAGTTGCCCGGAGGTTCTTTCGCATTCTTTTCGTTTTTTTCCGAATACAGGAAAAATAATGTATAGTTCTTGCGTGGTCTACTGCACCACACATGTTCATGTTCTACCAGGAGACGTTAGCCCAAGATTGGGTACCTAAGCTTTATGCTTTTATCCTCACCTCCTGCTGGCGCACAATGCCTGGGTCGGGCCGCTCTGCCAGCTCAAAGCTCCTAGCTATGCAGGCTAACACCATAGTTAAATCAATTCGCTCCTCACGTGCGCTGGGACAAGTCTTTCCTCTTTGCTGAGACTAAGAAGCTACAGCCACGACGAAGGCAAATGCCCAATTCGGGGCCCCCGGGTCAAGATCCTGGGGACTCAGCGCCCCCACCCCTCTCCGCACTTCCTCCACCTTGAGCGTATCATCACGAGTCATTCGGAACCCAGGCAACCCTGACAGGGGGATTCGTGTTCCCCGTCTGTACTTTTATATGTGGGTTTGAAGTACGCGGAGCCAAAAGGAATGACGAACACTCGTTTGAATGATACATTTTTCCTTTACATTAAAATGTTCTTACCACGGCTTATGTTCCTTGAATTTGATCTTAAGGCCATTTTCAGAGTTGGGTTCAAGAGAGAATTTTGAGTACGAATGCCATAATTATGGTCTTACACAATAACAAATAAATTCTGATATTGTTTAAAATAATAGATTCCAAGGTATAGTAATGAGGATAAAAAGGTAAACAGACAAATGAGGCTAAGGTTTGTGCTTCACTGCCAGCACAGCCGCGCCTGACTGTTCACCATTTCCGTCCATCATCCCATATTTTTGCTGCCATTTGCACTTCGCACTATCACGATTGCAATTGTCGATGCAACCGCCTTTACACCAACGGCATGGTAAACACCGTCACTTTCACATCAAACTTTTCTTTCAACGTCATATTACCGCTACAATCGACTATAATTGAGCACTATCCGTTGTTGTACATTTGTACATTTGTTTCCAGTTCCCTGAGGAGACAGATTCTAAGTTGTGGATTTCTTGAGAAAAAACGACATTGAATTGTTTTTTACGTAGTTAATGAAAATGCTTCTTTGAAAGGTAGTTCAGAAAAGCATATAAAAGGAATTCGTCGGCGAAAGAAAACCTTAGGCCGAAACAAAATATTTCTCTCATTGGCCTACAAATGTCAATAAACTCTGCGGCCATCACCAAACACATGTCGCCGCCTGCCGTCGCTGCAGACTATGACAACATAGGCCGCTCCTACTGAATCTGCTCTCCTTGATGCTAAAACGCTAACATATCTACCACCATTGCTATCGTCTGTAGCTACTGTGAGCCTGGTTTGTGATGCAAGAGACAATGCCTTTAAAATTTTGTGTGACTGAGAACGAGATCCTGTAGGCTAAAAATCAAACAAAAATATAGATTAATAAGAACTACATAATTGGGAAAACAAATTAGATGGTCGAAGAAAAATTCAAATTTTCTATAATGTCTGGAAATAATGTTCTAAAATATTATTTTCATGTTTTAATTACGTCATAATCACAATCTACTCCACCTCTGGTTTAAAGTTCCATCAACGTAACGTGTCATCTAATTATTACTCATTAACTTTGAACAGTGCGTAAAAGAATATACTTCTAAAAGTTTGAGTCATGGTTGCAGATAAGGTGAATACTTTATCCAACTGCCCCACTTTAGGGTTCTCCTTTCTCTTGCTCTGGTGACGTCATTGCTTTGATGTTCACTCGTTTCCTTGTTCCCACCCCTTCCAAAGCGCAACCATTTCCATTTTGTTATGACTTCCTTCCTGCGCCTTGGAGCTATTTCCGACCCTGAGCATCGTGCCATTTTATGACTCTAACGTTATCTTAACGATTCTGCAACCACCTTCTGCACTTCCGAAATATGAACCACATCTCTCGCTCCTAAAATGCTCGCATTGCCCCTAGAGAAGCCTTGTTATTGTCTCCATTACCCGATTTCCTTCTCATATTCCGTATATGGCGCTGTTCGAATCAGTTACTACTTGCTTTATTTACTTCTTTAACCTCACACCTTGTTTCTAGTCTGCAAACGTTCGTAGCATTTGTCCCCTACACTAATATGTAGCAAAATGTCGTGTCTTACTAAAATCCCAATAATTTGTTTGTAATAATAACAACACATTAATTTAAAGTAATAATTGTAACCTGATCCGTTGTCTTCTTTGTTTCTATAATTATCTGATTCTTAATTTACCTGCAAAATAAAATATGAGACCATATTTTAATACAAGTATAAATTTTGTAAAATTTTCGCAGTAGATTGTAATGCAAAAACATTATCTGCAACCAGCTGTTAAGTTGTAGTTTGAAATAAAAAATTCGTAACCTCCTTAATAAGGGAACTTACTGTATATTATTAAAAAAATACATCTTAATGATCTAAACTTAGAGCAGACAGACTAGATTCTAGACATTCAGGCAAAGAGGATATATTATTACCTCAAAAAATGTAACGACGACCTCCACGTAGCTGCTTTCAAAGTGCCTACAAACTTTCATTATCGTATTCAAAATTACAATAGTTTTTTAATAAATTGTTACAAACAGTTCAAAACGGTCATTATTTCTTTGGATGTTGCGTATAGAAGGGCTATTATAGTAGAAGTTAGGCTGGAAAATGAGCGAAGATAAACCATATATGTATTTGGTGAAAATGCGATGGTGTAAAATGCGTCAAATTGACCACATGACATTAGCGAATTTTGGTAAGCCAACTTAACTGAACTATCGCAGCACGCACAATGTTTTGAATCACCATTTATTGTACAGAGTATTCCTGACGTGAGCGCAAGCCATCCCAGGTATGGCCTGGAAGGCTAGGTATAATAACAGAATACACCGGTGAACTGCAGCTGTCGTGTTTGTGCAAAACGAGGCCTTGGAGCAACAAAAATTGGCACAATCCGAAGCGACACACGTGAATATTCAATCTTCTTTCTCCCTTGTTTCATGTCGTCAGGGATCTTGTAAGGAATGACTTACTGATATGAGAATACAGGTGTAAAATCAAGAATGAGAAATTCTGGATTAACATTATCAAATATTTGCATTTTTAAGTCAAAATCCTAACTGTTCCAATGTTTTAGTAGATTAATTAGTGATTTGGGTTCGTCGACTACTCTGATCGTTAGTCCGGTAAGTGTAGTGCATGATTTTCCTCGGGAGGTGGAGGTAATGTTGCCCCGGTGGTTGACGAGATCAGACACCGTACATGTAGGCGAGCGGTGTTTTCCCCAACCACGTATCTCCCACCGACGTGGCACCGCCCCAGACGGGTTAAGCTCTAAGCTCCGGTCTCCCGGCATGTGTGATAGTGTAATGCATGTCAGAGTAAGTGTGTGAGGATAGGACAAGGAAGAGCAATGAACGATGGTGCGCGGTGCGCGGAAGGTTTGTTAGGCTGGGACCTCCCGGTCACAGCTGCAGTAACGCTAATTGATGCCGGTCATTGCTCTAGGATCTTTCCAGCCTTCCTGGGCATCTCACAAAACCATTGACCCTTGCCACATAGCCAGAGGCTGCTTAATTTTCTGTCAATTGATACATATATTGTATATAATTTATATTCACATCGGCCAAACGTTGCATCCCTGGCAGCAGCATTTTCTCGTCCCCGTCTGCCTCTCCCGCGCCCTTTGGCCGCCGCCTTGAGTGCGAGCGTGCACCTCGTCCCCGCTCCCGCCGCCCTCGCCGGCCCTTGGCGCCGCGCCGCGCCTATTCGCGGTGGGCGGTGACCCCAGCCTTGATGGGCAGGTCGACGACTCGACGAGACGGACGCTCGGACACGCCGCGCCGTGCGGCATCGCCCGCCCGCCTTCTCAATGGGCACGTCGGCCTATTTATAAGGCCCAGTCGCGAATCTCTGACGTTGCATGCGATGCAGATCTCGATACTGAGGGCTGGGGCGAAATCTATCGTCAATGTAGTACTTCGTGAAGGAGAAGTACTTAAAATATTTTATTGTTACCTGGAAATCTTGACGGAATAAAAGAAAATTAATTCGAAATTCTTCCAATTAAGCACCCTCTTTGTTCTACAAGGAAACGAGTAACATAATGAAATGCATGAAGTCTTGAAAAAATCAGTTTTTAGTATTTTTCGTAAATAACATTTGTATTATTTCGGAAATTATATTTGCAATAATCTCCACAGTCATCCTTAATTAACATCCCAATTAACAAACCTATTGAGATTTTGATGCTAATTTTTTAAGCGATGATGTTTTCATCAACCGTATCTGTGTCATTATGTATATAATTTATTAGTTCATTTTACACACCTTAGACCCAAAATTAATCTTATGATGATAATATGAGAAGTACGTGAATGTTAAAAACCATTAAATAGAAGATTTAAGGAAAAATCGCCCATGTTATCTCACAACTTGCCATGTGATTTGAGGTCAGTGTACATGAGATATTGTTCGATACATCAAGAGAATTCACGAAACTATTTACGTTCTGTCGATGAGGCCACGATGAGTGAATGGCCGATATTCGTGTGGAGTAAGACGTCAGATTCTGAGAAAATCTGACCTACTCTCCGGCACACTGTGTCAATCTCCCTGTCAGGCGATGGGATTTATCGAGGGCTTACAGAAAATACTCTGCTGAGACGATAATCGCTCTTAAATATTCACAACACATTTTTTCCTATCGTCCTGTCCATACGTCAACACAGACGAAATAACTCTGAATGAGCTGAGTCACTAGCCAGCAGTCGAAGAAGAAAATACATTTTTGTTAGAAGTTATATCTCTTACGTTCAGTTTTTGGTGTAGAAAGGAGGTTATCCTTGTTTCACATTAATACTCATTTTTTCTCCAATATTTGAGCATTCATAGCAAGTTCAATATCAGTTTTATCAAATGTAATAAACGGAATATAATCCATAGGAAATAAAATCCAAACCATTACACTTTTGGACTGAAATTGTGAATGGGTTTCTATTATCAACCCCTAATAATTTTTTCAGTCATAAAATTTAAAACATCAAATACTTTCATATCTGAAACCATGAACAAAAATGAATTTCACAACTAGGCTATTTGATGAGGCAAAGAAAAAAATCCGTAAAATATTTCGTAAAGTAGGGTTCGTCACCGACAATCGGAGACGTGTCAAGTCGTACTGCAACCTCATTTTACTTCGCCACCCCTCCCTCCCTCGTCGGAATGTCAGCAACGCTTGGTCCACCGCCTGGGCGACAGCTTGCCTCAATGGGCCGAGGCAGCATTCGTTAGCAGCCGCTAAACCGCGTGCGCCCACCGCCCGCGGGCGGGCGGGCGTTGGGGGCGGGCGCCGCTGCAAATAGCCCTCCACTATGCGCAATCGGCGCGTCTGTACGCAGCCGCGCACTCGCGCTTTGCATCGTCGCCGCCCCCCCCCCCTCTCGCAACCGCGATCACCCTTCGCTTCGCTCACTGTCGGCAGATACAACTTACCGGCTTAGCTGGCTCAGGGCGTCAATTAACGTCACTGCACCACCTCTGGCCGGAAGATCCTGCTGTTATACTTTTGACGGTGGCAGGAGTTTCAACCCCAGCTAGATAGTTAAGTCGAATTCAGCCGCTGTCTGGAGGAATATTCTAGAGGCCGGCGTCTCTGATCGATATTTTTATGAGGTTTCTCCGATAAACAACTGGCATATACCGGATAGTACCCTACAAAAGGGGGCCATAGATTGCGCACTATCTTTCTTTCCTCTTCCTTGTCATATCTTACGAACATTTACATTTATACTGCACTACACTACCACTCATGCCCGGGAGACCAGTCGAGAGCCTAGAATTTGTCCCGGGTGGGGTGATGTCCCGCTGGAGGGAGATACTTGGTTATAGAAAACCTCTACTAAATCGACATCTAGCATTCAGAAGTTCCATATCTCGTGTGTGTTTCCTTTAGAATGCATATGTCTATTAGGGAAATAAAAACAGCAAATTAGTGCAAAAGAAGCACATTTGAGTTGACCAGACGGTTCGATCTCAAATGAGAGCACATGTCTTTAATTGATTAAGGATTGAAGAGATATTTCCCAAAAGACAGTATCTGCAAAACTGTTTAATTCTCTCCTTAAATATAATATTGAATGTAAAAACTTTTCCTTGTTGCAAATTTGTGTTTTATGGTGTTATGACACTTTGTAAAAAGCTTTTTAATGAACGCGTTATACTTTAGCCAAACAACAACATACATTTTTAAAATACTACAAAGAAAATATTTTATTAAAATGTCACAAATGCATACTCTGGAATGCACGATAGTATTCGTAACTGTATACTATATATATATATATATATATATATATATACATATATACACATATATAATATACATATATACACATATATATATACATATATACACATATTATACATATTATACACATATATCTACATATAAATACACCATATATATACATATATACACATATATATAATATTACCTTTATATATACATATATACACATATATATACATATATACACATATATATCATATATACACATATATATCATATGATACACCATATATATACATATATACACATATATATACTATATTACACATATATATACATATATACCATATATATACATATATACACATATATATACATATATACAACATATATATCCATATATACACATATATATACCTATATATCAACATATATTATACATATATACAACATATATAACATATTATACACATATATATACATATATACACATATATATATCATATATACACATATATATACATATATAGACATATATACACATATATACACATATATAACATATATCCACAACTTATATACTCATATAATACACATATATACACATATATACACTAATATATACACATATATATACATATATACACATCTATTACACATATATATACATATATCACACATATATATACATATATACACATATATATATAAACATATAATACACATATATATACATATATACAATATATATACATATATACAATATTATTACCATATATACACATATAATAGCACATCTATACACTATATACACATAATATACACATATTATACACATATATAACACATATATCACACATATATACACATATATTTACACAATATATACCATATATACTACATATATATACATATATACCACATATATATACATATATCACATATATATAACATATATATATATATACATATCATACACATATATAATACATATATATAAATATATACATATATATAATATATCATATATATAATAATATATATATATATACTATATATATAGAGAGAGAGAGAGAGAGAGAGAGAGAGAGAGAGAGAATTCTTCTTCTATTAACCTTTGAATAAAATCACATAAAACCATTCGTAAGCAATGAGGATGTTGAGGCGCGGAGAGGTGATAATGCTTAGTCTACTCGTACCTTAACATTTACGTTATATACTTAAGATTTACTACATCTCCTTACTATCGCAGATACACATCAACGGAGGCTGTTTCTTGAATAATTTGCACCGCAAAGGGGATTAGCTACCCATTTACCTGACAAAAGAATGCAGGTTAAAGTTTTTTTTCAAGAAACGACAGATCTGTTTATCATAACATAGAACTACCGTGTCTAGATAGTTTCGAAAGGCACTACAAATGCTTACAAATTCGCATTTCGATTTTTAATCGAATGTTCACTGAACATACGTTTGATCTCGAAAATATACGGAGAGAACAGACTCTTAGATTTTTTTGAGAGGTTACTGCATAGCTTTTGTTAAGTTTTCCTCGCTTCTCCTTCAACATTCACCAATCCCTCAACCTCTCCTTCAACATTCACCTTCAATATCCATCAAAAGTCAGTGAATCTTTATACTCTCATTTGCATTAAACTGCCTTTCAACAACACAGTTCTACCAAAGTTATCAGGCAGTTAAAAAACCTCTCTTTCGGACTTTGAATGTGGTCTCCAAAGTTCTGTAAAAATTCCATCTTCACTGACGTATCCTGTTTCCGGCAACCACTTAAATGAAATATTTTATAAAAACTTAATCGTTTGATATATGACGGTTCTATTAATTCACTAGAAATGAATCGACACCCGGGAAACCTTAGTACAAACAAAATATCTTAGATTATTTATAATACTTCACCTTTAGTTTTCTATTCCAATTCTTGGCAACCTCGATTTTCCATCATTCATTCGCATCATTCCCAATGCTCCCACGTTGCGCTTGTGCCGCCCGCAGTTAGCTTTGTCTGCCATTCATAGGCCCCTGGGCCGGAACCTTTCCAACGACCGCTCTCACAGTTGGCCAGTGGAATGAGTAAACTTGTGCATGCTCAGCATATGACGTGCGGCCATTACGACGAGGCGAAAGCTAATTCAAGTAACCTTTTGACAGAGGGCCGCCCATTGTGGTTGTTTCCCAAAGGTCGCGCGTTTTGAAGTCCAACTTACTCACGGAAGGTCAAATCTTAAAGTCATTTTCACCGGGCAGCACCAGTGGGCAGGTCAAATGAGTTCCTATAACGAACAATTAGGTAGCAAAATATTCGCACTGAAATAAACAATAAGCTAATATTTTTCTTATGTGAATGATATTAATAATGAAGTGGATAATAAAATGAATAAAGAAAATAATAATATAAACATATATATGCAACTCTCTGTTTATATTATTATTATTATTATATTAATTTAAATGATTAAATCAAAATTAATTTTTCATTTAAAATAATATTCCCTTTCGTTAATGTAATTCAAAAAATATATTTTCGTTACTTTCCTATCATTCAATTTACAATAATTTCAAATTGTTAAAAAAGTACTTCCTCTAAAAAAGTTAAATATTTTTTCTTAGAGCTTTTATCACCCGAAATCAGTTACATATTCCCGGATACCCAAGACTATGAGTAATATCTCGAATCGAACACTAGTCACTAACACATTTGTGGGCACGGGCTCAACCGAACGAGACGTGTAGGTAGAAATAATCAATGAGGCAAATAACATAACCAAAAAATAAGAAATGAATATTCCCACAAATAACAGGTTTTCTTTACGTTCTCAAGTGTCGGAACTGCTCGCAACGTAAGATCGTAAAGAACTCAGTGTTGTCGTTGGGTTGGACACGGGCCAAGTAGCACGGGCACACGGGTGTCCCGGGTAGCTAGCAACACGGTTCAGAGCCCCAAGACCTACCACACTGCCGCAAAGAAGCCTTAGGTAAACAATACAACCTTTGAAAAAGAAATACCCGTTATTCATTCAGTGTGAGAGGACTGGTATTAAAAGAATAATTTTGAACAATTCCACGGCTGTAATTTGAGTGACACGTTTTCTGGAGTAAATTATAACTCTATGGTACGATCTGATGCAATACGACGAAATAATCATTGCACAAAAGGTCGAAAAAACAAAACAAAATATCACTAAAAGTTCGTTTACAAAACTTCGTCAATCTGTCGATAATTCTGCAACAATTGTATTTTTGCACAGCTTTCTCTCCAACTGATGAGCGTAGTTTCAATCCAAAACTTCAGATAAAGACTTATGAAAACTAGGTATGAACCACTCATTCTAACATTATCAATTCTGGTATTTACAATCAACATACATTGAATAATTTATTGTGGTAATTTAAATCATGACAATTATTACCTCTGTGTGTATTGTGCAACGCCGCATATGACTAACATTTATTTCACTGCATGAGACTTAAAGCTGGATGAGAAGTAATAACTAAATCACTTATAGAAAACAAGAACCAACAATTCCTATTTCTGGATTTCACAACTTTAGAAAATAATAAATAAGCAGATAAAGATTGGCCTGCGTGAAATAGGGACGAGCTACTTGCTGTTTTAGCGAAGCGTTGTGTGATTTCGCATGTTTTTTGTACAAACACGTCAATATTCAAGTCACAGAGCATTGCCACAAAAACATCAAGCGCGAAGTGTCAACGAAATGTCCTGCTCTGTCCAAACTCCCAGCTAACTCTGCACCGCCAGAAGAGTCACGTCAATGCTTTCGCTTTCAAATCTCGGCAGCCGAAAGGAAACAAAGAAAATCACCTGTTGCAGTCAGCTGCCAAAGCCGCCAGCTTTCAGCTTTCAGCAGTCAGCTGCCAGCTTTCAGGGAATAAAATATAGTGGATCTACATACAGTTCTAGGCTATCTGGGGTTTATAAAGATAGAATTCTACACAGCTTCGATCATGATCTTATATTCTGAAAATGTGATGTGCACATGAAGCATTTTTATGAGACAAAACATTTTTATGACAAAATTTTCTCGAAAACAAATCCTAAAATTTCCCAAATATTTCTAAACTTTGAAACATAATTATACGTATTATTAATAATATACTTAGACAACATTTTTGAATGTTTAAGTGGGAAACCTAAAGCGAAATAATTGCGAAGTTACGAGAAATTTTGGGTGAGGTTTCAGTTCAAATAAGTTTATTATTCTTGATGTTGTTTTTACTATTGCCCAGGCTGAGAAAAATTATTTGTTTCCTACCCTTAGAATAGGATGCATTGTTGGACATTTTTAAATTTCACATCAGATGCACACCTGATCCTCCAAACATTTTTTTCACTCCCATGTACCGACCCACTTGTTTCATTTTATGGTTGAGAGAGAAAGGATTTGGATAAGGACAGGGATTCTCAGAAGATTTAATTTTGCCGGTCAGTTTTACATCCAACAAGAGTGATCAAATACACTGAGAATATCCCGCTCTTTGAAAACCCACAGTACTCCCAGTTCGGATTGAACTTACAAAATCATGTGTAAGGAAGCCCATCAGCGAACTACGTCATCACAAGGGTCGGCATATTTCTACAAAAAATTCGGATGTCCGAGGGCCCGAATGTTTTACACGATTCTGCAGGAAGAGAGCCCATTTCAGAAATTGAAGGTTTCCAAAACCAGACTGATTCTATGGCTAATGAGCTCGACTATGTCGTACCCATTTTTATCATTATTGCCAATCTACGCTCTGGCTTTGGAAAATCGCGTGACAGAACCACGATCGCAGTCGCCTTGAAGGTAGAGTAGTGAAACGAGAATGAAGCGGTTTGAAAAGAATAGGAGTCTAAAGTTTTCAATGACGAGGAAACTGTGGGTATGAAATTTGGAATCTCTCAGCTTTTTCAGGAAGTTATTCTATAATTACAAGAGTTTTAATATCGTACTGATTCCAAAACTTAAGGACGCGAATGTTTCATCCACAACTTTTATTCATTACTGCCCACCTGCCTTCTGCCTTGAAGGAATCTCCTGACTGGGGGAACGATGTCAACCCTCGTGAAAGAGTAGCAAAGTGAATAGTGAAGGAAACTGTTTTAAACAAATAGGTTTCTAAAGATTTCAATAGCGAAAAAACGGTACAAGCAATTTTTTTAATCTCGGGGGTCTTGCAGAAAATGGTTCTATAATTCCAGGAGGCAAGGGATTCCCTTATTCTGTTGATTTTAAAGTTCGAGGATGAGAACGTTTCATCCCTAATTTTCATTCGTCATTACTGCCAAGCTCCATTGAGGGAATCGCCTAACCGAATGCACGGTCTCAACCATCTTGAACGTGTGGAAAGTGAATACAGACTGATTTTGTTTTAAAGAAATAGATTTCTAAAGATTGCAATGGCGAACAAATGGAAGAAACAAATTTGGAATATCAAAGTTCTTCCTGACAAATTATACTATAATTCCCGAATGCGAGGGATTCCTATATCCGATTGATTCCGAAGTTCGACAGCGCGAACGTTTCATCCCCAAATTTCATTCCCCACTGCTGCCAAACTGCCGCCGCCTGTCCTGGGGAACGGCGTGACGCGGACGCGCGATCTGTGCCGCGGGAGGCGACGGCGCGCATCCCGCCCACGCCCCGTCGCGGTTTCGCCACTCGGGGCGCGGGGCGGCGCGGGGTGGGGCGCGGGGCGGGGAGCAGCGGTGGCGGTGGCGGTGGCGGCGGCGGTGCGCGCACGGGGCCGCCAGTCGCCCGCAGTCATCGCCGAAGACCGGAGCGCAGCCAGGAGCACGCAGCATGGCGGCCACCGCACACCGGGACGGCGAATCCGCCGCGTACTGGGTAGGGCGACACCGCCGCCGCCTCCACCGCCGCACAGCCTCGCCTCAGTGTTGTAGTCGCTCGCACTAATCCGCTCTCGCTGCTACTGCTCTGCTACCACCGGCCTCATCGATGCTGCTTTTTTTGTTGTTTTTTTGTTTTTGTTTGTAACCCTTCTCCAGACGAGGATCCGGTCTTCGAACAGACCTGCTGGGCGGGGGGCGTGGCCACCCTCGACGGCGCAGGGGTGGAGCTAGGGCGGAAGGGGCGGCGGGGGGCGGCACCGCGCCACCCCCGCCGAGGGCGGTGGGTGGACGTGTCCGCCGCCGCCCGCGCGCCGCCCGCGCCGCCCAGCACCGCCGCTAAAAATACGCGCAGGCCCAAATACCGCGATGGCTCCAGCGGCGCCCGATGCCCGCTCGCTTCCTCTGCCGTGGCTTTCGATTCGGGGGACTCGTTCGGCGGGCTTTGATTGCCACGGAACGGGTCGCGTCTCCAAATCTAATCCACCCCAAGATACCTCTCAAGTATTCCGAGGGACCAAGACAACGTCATGTTAAATGTTATGATTTAAGATGTTTCGTAATCGCGGTTAAAAAATTGAACAAACTGCCCGTTAAGCTTTCAGATTCTTCACGAAATCTCGATTTTATTGAAAGTTTTTTCTAATCAAATTAGGTTCTTCAAAATTCCCTACACGTCGGATATATTTATAGGATATTATTAATAATAACAACACTTCATCGCTTACTATTTTGCACGAGAAGACTTCGAGAACATCGTGTTATGTAATACGCGTTAAAAATAGCAGATGAACATGAAAATGTGTTTCTATTTTTTACGGATTCGCTAGGTACTGCCTCGTAGTGAAAGGGGAAGTTTTAATATTGTTAATGTAACTCTTATTCGAAAAACTAAGAATCAAAACAAAGTGTTTATTAACAGTGAATTATTTTCATGACAGAACAATCATTCGAAGTTTGTCAGTGTTATTGATAAATGTATGCCTAATAGGGCAGAAAATTATTTGAAAGTTGTCTCAAAATATTCATTAATAAATCTTTTTTGTAATAAAAGAAATTGAAAATATATAAACTGTAGAAAAATCAATAATAATTAGATATCTGTGCATGTCATGAATGTTATTTGTGAACTAAAACCCTTAATTATGTTACATTTCATCTTATGTCCAACTAAGAACGATTTTTCAGCTGAATGGAGAAGACAAATTATACTGTGTTCCCTCTTTCCCGCGTTTCAAACCCTTTATTTTTGCTCTGTTTTATATTTTAACGTAGGATATGTCATGACATTTAATACACAATTTACTCGTTTTATATTTCAAACAAATTTCTTCCACACGCGGAATGAATTCGATTTGCACGTTGAATTCAATGTTCTAGTTTGCTCACTCAAAGTGTTGCCTTTACATTACGAAAGATCGTAGGAGATATACTATTGAAATATGCTTTATGCTCTTTAATTAGGAAACGAAACAACTGATGTAATTTCCTCCTCTTATCGAAGATAAAAGTGTAGCGCTTCTAACGATGCTACAGATCGTTTCGGACTGTGCTCTGACATTCGAGTTGAGGCAGCCTCTAGAGGCATCCATTCACTCCCCATTACGTTTGTGGGCGCAGCTTAAAATACTTTGCACCTCAAAAACACCTCTGCAACTAAAAATAACGCTCGTTCACGTATATGTTTTTTGTCCTAGAGTACTGACCTAACCAAACATTTTACCATCAGATGTTTTGTTCATTTCCGTGCTTCTATATGTTTTAACCGTTTGATTATATAAAAAACAACTTATTTCAATTTGTTGTATGGTAAAACTTATAACTTCCAATTCTGTTAAAATCTTATTTAGATGTTACTTTACTTATGATGTCAGTTCTTCAAACACATAAACAAACAAATATAGGTATGTTCAATTATCGCATGTTCATTTTTTATAGTTTTCTTATAGAAAGTCTTCTTTCATCTCCAATACCAAAAAAGTTTGCAATTTGTAAATAGATACAAACTGACTTAGACTGTCGCGAATTTCTACAAATCTATAGTCACTGATAAAATAAGACACTTTATTTATTTCCAGGTTTTATATTGCAAACCTAGTAAAGTTTTTGTAAGTAAATTTTTTCCGCAAAACCTCTAAAATGTTAAGAATTATCTAAGAATCAGCCATTGTATTCCACAGCGTAATTTTTATTTCAATCTAAAATTATGGGCAATATAACCTTCAATAATTCCAACATTTTAGTATACCTACTAAATCACACGAAAAAACTTTTCTGAATACATCATATTTTCTCTCTTTTTCAAATATTCTTATATAAGAACGAAGACAATTTTAAGCGATTATCTCTTACCCAGTAGCAATCGCCTTGCCGGTTTTTAAAATCGGGTTACTTATTAACTTTTTAGCTAACAATTACAAATTCTTTACAAACATATTCGATTGTTAATAAACGTATTGCTCTTTTTTGACAGTACATCAATTTTGTTTGGGTGTTTTGAATATACTTCAATTTGAGACTCCTTTTCCATTTCTGAAAATCATCAAAAAGAACGAAAGGTCGTTCAATGCCGGTGAAAGAGCATTAAGAAGCCATCCTCAATTATTGCTGTATGCAACTTCATACATAGAGTAACACGTACCCGGAAAGATAATGAAGCTGGTTCAAATACAGTTATCAGATGCATAAACATGTCTTCCTATACGTAAAAAAATTCAAAGAAGTTAAATTGAGTCCACATGATAATCCAATTTCACCAGTCGTATTATTTGTCATAAACAAATAAATTTAAAAATGACCGAAATTACACGTGTCTCTTCCAAGACAGTAATGTGGATGCAAATTTACACGTAAAATACATATTTCTCCCGCCTATATCGATAACAAAAAGATTTTTAAAACACTTATTTCAATATGAACAAATGTCAAACTATTCAGATTAGAATATTTAACAGTTATCAACAAGTATACAAGCTAATTTAATGCTTTAACTTTTTCTCATTCAATTAATAATTTATTATTCAATAAAATCGATTTAATGAGATACTTTGCATAGAATCCTTACTCAAAGTTAAGGCATTAAACCACCAGATCATATTAAGGATGACTGTGGTTAGGATAAGAAAGCATTGAATTCAAGTGCAGTTGCATAAATTCAGCCTAGAAGTTGACGAGATGTCATCAATATACACCGTGTGTGAAATGATTTATAAAGTGTATCAGACGTGCATCGTTTCAGATTCCCAAATTCTAAAATAACATTTGCAAACGTTTTTACTTGTGATTTTAATATTTTCGAGATATATTCTAATATTCTAAGCAAATGTGCAATTTGACTAGAGGATACTGAACATTTTAAAACCTCCAATACAGTTGAAAGTGAATGTCAGTCACAAGCAACAAAACAACTTTTTCTTATCAATTGAAGAATTATGATTATTTCTTCTTCTTATTTACTTTGTCTATTTATTAAATATTTACATCTAATGAAAAAAATGTTATATATAGGAAGTATCCCAGTAATGCTGCGTAGTGCAGGTAGTGTAATGTCAATTTGCATCCTTAACTAGTGCAATATTTTTATTCGTGATGATGTGGAATTTTAAGATGTAATCTTTCGAGGTGAACATCACTTATCAACAATCTTGTGAGCCCTCATTGAAATTCATAGATCTTTTGAAAGAAATAATGGTTGGTGCAGTCAGCATTCGTCATCGTGAATCTTACTTTAATATTATTTTAATTTTTTATTTAATAACATGGCACTTTCAAATGGTTTCTGATATTTTTCTATATACATTTGCACCTACTTTCAAGTTGTACTGTACATACACTTATTCCATTGTAACATTTAATCTCAGGGTAAATAGAGTTGCATGCCACGTAGTTGAAAACAAGTTCCTGTACGACCCTTTTCTTTTTAATATTTATTTCTTCTTGCTGGACAAGAGTGTTTTGGTAAGGATGTCAAAAGATAGTTTACGCTTTGGACGCGGTATTTCTCAGAACTTTTTCGATGGAATAATCTCATAATCGCTCATCTATGATATTTCAGAATTGTTTAAGTATGACTTATTTAAACGTAGCGTCGAATATTATCTTGAATAGTAAACGTTTGAATTACTTTCATGTGATATAAAGGGGAGTCAGCTTCTACTCGATTGTAGTCAAATTTGTCTCTCAGGATCTTGATTTAGGTCTGTTCGGAACTTCATGGTTTTCCACGTTTGTATGCAATAAATCAAGTATTGTTAAAGTTGTTGTTATGAAATAAGATTGAGTTTTGTAGGTATTCAACTTTTAGTTCGTTATGTAGTTGGGTATTAACTATGGAAGAAGGAGTTATGCTGATTTTTCGTAAACAACGTAATTTAGAAGAATTTAAGTTTATGAACATTCTTGGAGCTACGTTAAATAATATAAGCTTCTGTGAGTGATTGACGTGTTATTTGATTTATAGATGTTTAATCCTAAATATACAGTGAGAGGAAAGTTAAAATAATTTATTGGCTGAGTGCTTATGGAAATTGACGAATGAATTATTCAGGTTATTTTATGATGTAGAATTTCCATCTTAATCTTGTGTCTATAACATATGTCAAGATTTAACTTGTTTGTTTTGGGGAAGTGAGTTGATATTATCATAGCAAATGACAAATGATGACATTTATTTACTAATTTCCTGCAAAATCTCTTCTTTGATCCTGCACAATTACTTCTAACATGTGTTCCATGTTCCTGTAATAATGTGTTGTTGAGCTGAGCTTATTATCTGTACCAACAATATTGCATTTTTATGAAACACATTCACATTGCATTGCCCTTCTTATCTGATTTCCTGCACAACCCTTCATCTCTAGAGCCTCACAAACACCTTTAGCATGTGTCCAATGCCCCTGTGGTGATGTGATGCGGGACTGAGGGTAATATCAATAATCTGCATTTTTATATAATCTATTTTTCAAGAACTTCCTGCATTGCCCCTCTTTTCTGACTTCCTGCACAACCCTTCCTCTCCAGTCCCGCCCACTTACACCTACCCCCGTGTTCGGCCCCCGTGTGATGAAGGGAATTGGTGCGTGCCCGCAGCCCTACCGCACCACCCCGCTGGTGCTGCCGGGCGCCAAGGTGAAGAAGGACGCGGCGCAGACCGAGTCGTACCTGCGCCACCACCCGAACCCAATGTTCCGCGCGCCGCCCTCGCACTACGACCCCTCCGTCGAAGTGCTCATGAAGCAGAAGGTGAGTCCCCCCGCCCCCTCCGCCGCGCCGCGCCGCGCTGCGCTGCGCTCGCGCGCCAATCAACCAACAGCGTTTGAGCCAGAACCTCGCCGCCCAATTCAAACTATTCACCACGTTTACAGAAATTCATACTGTTTCAAATAGTTATTAACATCATTACGACGATGGAAACCAAACAACGCACGTGATTGAAGTTTGTAAACTGAGTCGACAGTCGAGATTTGTGTGAAACTAAGTTGGTGATATCAGCCGGGTGTGCAGTGCAGTATTTTTCATAATACTACTTCTTAAGAAAGAACTTCTTCTTCTTCTTCTTTTTTTTCGGAAATATGAGTTTTCATACGCCGTCTTTTGTTGCACCTTATAGCTTTCATTACCTTTAACGGACTGTTAGAATACTTAACGGACGGTGGCCGTTAAGAATGGCTTATGCTGGTTGAGATACGTCGATGTAACAACAGAATTAATAGAAAGTTTCACATTAGTCCGCTTCCCTAATTATAAACTACAGAATGTATAACTTAAATTTATTTGTTCACGCTTCTATTTGAAAAACTAATAAAATTAGAATATACAAATTGTGTCAATACTTGCTCCGCCATTTCGACTAAAAAATTTAAAATCAATTATCATATGACTGAAATATTGTGACGCACAGCCCATTTCCGTCACGTTTCGAGTAGGTCTGGTTAGAATGAAGTTGGTGGAGTGTCACAATATACTAGATGAAAATTATAAACTTATTTGTGAAAATGCACTACAAACCTGGCACACAGTAATGATGATTTCACAATCAAGATCGTAGTATACGAACGTTTGCTACTTTTGCTTGGAATTTTGGCTCAAATTTGATTGGTTACTGCGGCATTTTCCTGTAAAGGCTTCACTTAGTTAATTTTATCTCTGTCACTAGACTTATTTTTCTACAGTGGAGAGATCAAAGACTTGTACAAAACAGTTCACAAAGCAGAACATTTAAAAAAAATATATATTCATTTCTTAAAATTTATCTGTATTATATCTGTTTAAAGAACTGTTTGCATAATTCTTTGGGTTCTACATAAAAAGTAAAATTAATATAGTCTAACTGCAGTTAGTTTTTTTGGTTCAACTCCAGCGAATTGTTCATATTGATTGAAAATCACGTTTTCCTGGTTTGAGACATAAATAAACTTAATTGAATTCGTTCCTCGTATGTAACTATTAAACTGAGTTTGATACTTGATCACTTTTTAAAGAAAAACCTTATTGATTATGAACATTCTCATAAATTTTCCTTGCGGAAAATAATTACTTATGTATTAGTACTGATTGGAAATGATAAACACTCTGCAGTCTCGTTTTTATGCTAAACGGCATTTAAAATCTGTTGAAACACTATTCGCTCTATTTCACTCTCTGACTAAAAATCGAATCGCGCTTCTTTCAGATTATATTTAGATTCAATAAAATTCTTCCTACAAGGGACAATAAATTGTTATTTCAGTAATAGTCGAAACTTTAAATCTTTGATTCGAAAATGTTAATTCGAAAAAATCGAAACTTTTTTGTGATAAGTATTACTCTACAATTGAATTTTGGGAATGAAGCCATAGCGGATTTGTCACGAAGTTGAGCACATGCGATTCCTTTTTGATGTTACATGTTCACTTATATTAACTACACTTCACTATGAAAAGCACGCTTCGTCAAAAACACTAAATAGGCGACGTGCATTAGAATTAATGCTAACAGCATGTAACGATTTGCGGGCCATTCGTTTGTGAAGACATTTACAAAGAACTCGAGGCACACTTTTTTTTGTAAAAACACAGATGTTTGATAAATAACCGCAAAATCCCAAACGTCAGACGTACAACTTCAAATCTCGCTCGTTAACTATATCTGACAATATTAATTAGAGTATGGATCGAACTTGTTCCCTAGAGAAGTACCCCTTCGATAGCTGCAACCTGTGATACACATCCGCGTTGCGGGACGCGAGCGAGTAATACCAGGGAGATTGCTAAGCAGCGAACATTGGCCTAAACGTTTTATTTTCCCAGGAATTTACGACAAAATAGATATGTGGTTATGAAGTCCAAAATTTATAGTGAATAAAACTTTTTACACCTATTTTTAATTTTCAGCATTTTCAAAATTATGTAGTGGAAAACGATATTATTATTTACATTCGAACATATTTCCATCCTTATAATATGAAAATAAAGGGTTGTTTCTTTCAAAGAGGGGAACTGGTACTGTGAAATGTATAACGATCATGATTGTCTCAAATTTTATTAACTAGAATCACGTTAGTATTTACAAATACTTAATTGCTTAATTGACTAACGGAAAATTCCAAATATGGTTTTCAAAGTTTAAATACATTTTGTTTCTTTTCGTTTTTGACTACTTGAAACACATAAAATTTTGAAAATTTGTTATTTATAGATAACTCGTTATCAGTGCAATAACTAGTTGAGCCCACACGGATATCTGCGCTCTGTAAATCATTATTTTTAATGTGAAAATAACTTCTGTAGAATAAGGTTTAGTACGGCTCCCATCCACTCAATATAAACTCCGGTAAGCTCCGGTTCGCAAGAGCTATTTACTTACTTGCATGATTGTACAATAATGCACAAAAAACTCGGTATATTCAATAAGAACAAAATTACGTGTATAAACAATCCCATTAGGAAAATTAGCAATAAATATTATTATTTTTGCTATTACTATTATTGCATTTATTATTATTATTATTATTATTATTATTATTATTATTATATGCTGTCCATTTGAATATCCTTCCCTTGGGATTTTCTTAGCTCTTAACGAGGTTCTGCTATTCGACCTACAGTGTTATAAGTACTGAAGTCATTAGGCCAATGTAAAGCAAACAACGGACGCAGTTGAAATTTGTTAACGAGGTGGCAGCCGATGTCTTTAACAAATTAAGCGAGTTATTTTTATATTGGCCGTGTAATTCAAAACTTTTCGAAGTTCTACCTTCTTATGAGAGAGAAAAATATAATTAAGAAAGTCTTTTGTTGGAATATTACAAGAGAATAAAGAACTCTTATTTACTACAACTCATTCGCCATTTTTAACTGCAATTCATTTGATATGATTGATCTTAACAGTCAGTAATCTGTAAATATCACTTTATGCAATTAGTTTATAATGTTTTATTGCACGAGAACATGTTTTGAAAATGAGCGACCCAAGGAGCGAGTTTTCAAACTTGTACGAATGCAATAAAGCAACATTAGAAACGACTATAGATTTATAAGATAATCAAACTTAGTTTTGCGAAACAACTTTCTTGTGACGTCTTGGGTATTTGACATCTGTGCAAGATAACCTTTGGTCGGCTGTTCCACTTACCTCTACCTCCCCACGATTCTTTCGCTGCGATTGGCTGAATATGTGACGACGCAATCATTCATGACATAAAATACTACTACATCATAATTTGTGATGTAAAATGCACGATTATAACAGATTTCTTGCAGCAAAAGAGGTCGTTTACAATGCTGGTTTACAAAAAAAATCTTTTACGTACGCCGACCATTTAAAATGGCTTTTCTGGTTACACGTTATGTAACGATACAGATTTTTCGAGAACATTCAAACCAATCTCGGGCCCGCTTAAAGATTACTTTCCGATGGTTCTTTCCGCCGAAATCTGCCGGGCCCGAGCAGCGTGAGTACGAGGCCGGGGCGAGCGCGGGGCGGCGGTTGGCGCGAACCCGGGGGATGGGCGGCGCTTGGCGCGGGCGAGCGAACGCCCGCCAGCGCCCGCCCACGCCCGCCCACGCGAGCCGCCCGGCCGCCGCCGCCGCCCAACAAGGCCGGCCCGCGCCAGGGTTTTGCCCAACGCCGTCGCCTCGACAACCGCGCGCACGTCGCGGCTTTGAAGGGTTGTCTGTGCGCTCGACGCCGGGTCGCGCTGAAGCGGTAGTCAAGTACGCAGACATCTCGTTATGCCGCATTGTAACGGTTGTCGAGGTCGCAGACATCTCGTTGGGTCACATTGTAACGGTCGTCAAGTGCAGAGATATCTCACTGGGTCGCATTGTAAATGTGTTGAGTGCACTGCTATCTCGTTGAATCGCATTCTAACGGTTGTAGAGTGTAGATATTTCGTTGGATTGCGTTGTATTTGGTGCCAAGTGCACAGACATCTCATCGAGTCGCATTGTAGTGGCTGTCGAGAGCCCAGATACCTTGTGCAAACTCAATTAATGGTGCGCTCTTCCCAATCGTTCATTTTGTTCACATGTGTTCCTTCTTGAGCGACCCGTAATGTGAGCGGTTAGATATCTCGGCATTCCCCTCCGGGTATCCGGTGGCTCCGTATAGAATTTTGGCGAGCCAAACTACTTCGAGAAAAGTTTTCTCCAAGACCTTGCATTTCATTTACATTGCTTTCCACCGTAAATCCATAATCGTTATGCATCAGTATCATTTCGCCTGTCACTTGTCTCGTTACTTTCCCCATCGTCTTGCGATTTAAAAGATACTTTCTAGAAAGGTAACTGGGTATTCTGGGTGGAAAACAAACACCTTTGGTAGTCTACCCGCAATCAAGTCATGCGATTAATTATGCAATAAATAATCGTCGTACACTACTTACACGATAAAGTACAATTTTTTTACAAATTAAATTACACGTACTAATGAAATTTCACTTTTTTTGTTAAGAAATGAATAAAAGGAAGAGTTTTTAATTAGCACATTAATTTTATTTTTGATGTGCCAATAGAATTCAGATATGAATATTTATAATATGACTATTTGCAATTTTGGAGCAGTTTAATACTCTATGTATCTACACTCTTTTAATGTGTTCCTTGTGCGTTTTTCTTAAATTAGTTTACTTATTCGTATTGTCAAAATTTTGCCGAATGGTTAACTTGATTGTCGCTGGAAGATAAAGTTTGCTAAGGATGAAGTTAAGATGTTTCTAAATTAAATTTTATTCATTACTCGCATTCATTAAGATAAGCCTGAACAATGAAAACTTAAATTGCTTATTTATGTGGTTATGATGTTAGAAACGTTTGTCGATTATCCCATGAATCTGTAAGTGATATCCCATAGAAATCGTTTTACAAATAATTACAAATTGAGTTATTTCTATTTTGCGCACTAAATGATTCCAAAAGTGGTATATTTACATCACATTTTAGTTTAGTTTAGCCATTTTTTTCTCTATCTGATAACTTCTTTTATAGAATATCGGTCTGCTACCGTGACGATTGCGCTATCGAATTACATTTTAAACATACAAAGACAAGATAAAGTAATATAGTTACTAAACATCCCTCAAATATTATGTGTTCTTCCAAGATCTAAACAAATAAAAGTTTAGTTTGAAAAAAATTCATAACTCTGACTGCGCAAAGAATATTGATCAAAAAGTTATTAGAATTTAGATCATTGAGAAAAACACGACAAATGAATCACAATGGACCTCTAGCAATAATATATGTATTTCATTACAGAATGTCAAGTGGTTAAGACATTTCAGCATTGAAAACAAGGATGTAAATTAATTTTCTTTGTTCCTGTGCGATACATCACGTTAAATATAAGCACCCGTTTATTAACATAGCTCCAATTGTAAGTTTTGAGGGTCTTGTTCCAAGAACGTTCACATCCCATCTCAACAAATAATTAACACTGCAGAAACATCTTTCGGAATCGTTAGATTTAATACGTTTCATAAATGCGTCCTTATTGAAAGAACTCATTAAGTACTGTATTAATTCCAGTGTTCATCCTCCTCAGTTCTAGAAAGTTTGTGAATTAAGAACTGTTAAAAATAATCTTTACTCAATAGACTACATAACAGAGATGAATAACAAGGACCAAAAACACGAGAAATATTTTTAATCAAACTTAAAATTTTGTTCTTATCCAGTACACAATTGTGAATAGGGATACCAGATTTAGTTTCACTTCTTTGAGCTATTTCTCGCTAACCAACACTTTACATCGAACATGTAAAAAAGTATAAAATAAGTTACAACAAGTGAGTCATTATTGCTTACGATGGTTATACGCATATAGCAGTGAGAAATGTGACTCCTCGTAAACACGATCGTTCTTTACGCTATGGAGATCGGTTCCGGCCCGCTAGAACGAGCACAATGAACGCGCTACAGCAGCCAACTCGGTCGTGGGGAGCGTTATGCAAGTGGGACCGCGCATAGCACACCGACGAAAGAAATTTCGCTGCTCCAGAAACCAGACTACGCGAGTGATGAGAGTAGTCTGTTCATTTGCCAACTTTAAAACGCAATCAATATACCTTACAGCCTCGCAATACTTCGCTGAACATGTTATGTCAGTCACATGTGGACGAGCCCGGGAAAAGAAAATTAAAGACTTGTTTTTATGCTTATCTAATTTCCTTGTTCCTAAACGAATATTTAGAAAAAATTAATAACTTGATTTAATGTTTTCGAGTGGATAAAATGAACTTGAAAAGTTGAAACTGGAAAAAAAATTATTTCTGCAACGTTTTGATTGTGTACATGCTGCAAATAATTCAAGCCCTGCTCATTTTAAATGTTTTAAATGCTCCAACTTGATGTTACGTTTCAAAGTTTCATTTTTTAAAATAATCATCGTAAACTATATGATCTAAAACTAGGTAACCAACCTAAACTTACGAGTAATCACTGAAATTTTGTAAATGGCAATGTTTTCGTTATACTTGTACTATTTAACGTAATATACAAAATACGTGTTCTATTCTACGATTTAACGCAATAAAATAGGAAAACGAAAAATCACTCTCAACGTCGGGAGGCCGTTGAGGACTTTTGTTGAGAAACCAAGAAGGTATCTTAAAAAGGCGTATGAGTCCTCCTATTCCAAGAAAAAAATATTTATTTCTACGTTTTTCCTTAAAGTTTCCGTAAAGGTGAAATTACAAAAAGCTTTGATCGGCACACGGTCAATACAGAACAATGCAGTGCCACTGACCGGGAGGGCGTAGGGTTCGAATCCCGACAGAGGTAGGATTTTCGTCTAGATAGTCGAAATCTAGGCCGCTGTCTGGAGGATAATTGTAGTGGACGGCTGCTCTGGCCGGTAGCCTTCCTTGGTATCCTAACAAACGGACCACGGAACGCGCGCGATCTTTCCTTCCCCTTCCTTGCCCTATCCTTCCCCTTTGTTACATACGCTTACATTTCTTATACTACCACATATAACGGGAGACTAGTCGGGAGCTTAGAGTTGCTTCCGGGTGGAGCGGTGTCCCGCTGGTGGGAGGTACCCGGTGGGGAAAACTCTGCAAGCCATCGGATGGGTCGGCGCCGGATCTCGCTATCCGACGGGGGAAGACAACCGCCACCGCCCACAATAAAAAATGCACACTTACAGGACTAATGACAGCTGTTGACGCACCCTGAATCAATCAATCTATTCCGAAAACAAATATTTCTTACTTCTGTTTTGCCTTATAAGGGTGTGCCGTGAAACGTTTTGAACGACACACGGTCAGTATAAAAAAGATCTCACTAAGTTGTCTGAAAGTTACGATAATCGCTTCGTTTATAAACAAAAGGCGCGTCCGTTACTTGCTCTACTCCAACCTAATGCCCTTAATCACCATATCACTTCCTCTTCTAACTCATATAATGTCATTGGCAGTTTTAGTATTAATTAAATATATATTTGACGATAATAATTGAAATTTATACTATTTGTAATTTTTAGACATTGAAGGAAACGAGGAGATAACAAAATGTTCACTCGATAAAAATTAGTTGGTTTTTAATCTAATAATCCAACTTTAAATGTTTCATAAGCAAATATTGAAGATAATGAAAATAAACTAGTTTAAAAGCTCGTTCGACGTGCGTGATCAATAACGACCGACTCGCACAAGAGGGCGAATATTTTTCGAGAGAACTGCACGCTCTACAAATTGCACCGTGCTTCTTGGCATAGTGACTGGTAAGAATGTGTTCCGGACTCATTATTCTATCAACCTCTTCACAAAAATCCGCATGGAATCGCGAACGCAGATGTGTCAATACTGGAAAAGGGCCAACGAGGACTGTGCATAATAAAGATAGAGCGTGTTGTGATCCCAGAAGAGAGAGAGAGAGAGACAGTGGCCGAGGTTTCTAGAGAAATGCGGATATAAACAGGGTAACACTAATGGATAATCACGGGTCGTTAACCCCGGATTACAGCTTGCGTCGGAATTTAAAGCGTATATTTACTACGCTGTGTAATTCTGGATTAAGAGACTGAATTTTAAGGAGTAGAAACAATTACGTAGGACGCACAAAATAAATATTTTCAACTATTATCATGTCCAACCAGGAAAACGTGAATTTTTTCACCCTAGCATTAATGTAAAACATTAATGTATTGTGAGTACAAATGGATGTTAATACTTTTCCTTACAGATGCTACATGGTGGTTTAGAAATTTAATATTAGTTTTAAGTTTGAGTAATAGTTATGTAACTGATATTTATCATGAAGAACAAAACAAAACAAACATCATTTCAGATGCTGCAGCTGTATGTGTAGTAATATAATCAATTGTGATTCAGATTATTTAGAAGTGTGTGGATATTACGCAAATCATAATTTTATGTTATATTTTAAAGAGTTAATAACATTAAATCTTTGTTATTGCAATGTACTTTAAAAATATTTATGTTAGTATAAAAAACTGGTGTTACGTTGTTACATGATATATAACTTTTAAAACAGAGATCGAGAAGTGAAGAATCCCACATTAGTCTGCAATTGAACAATGCTTTTATAAGATTTCAAGAAAATGCTAGGCGGCAGGTGTTATCCTCATTTCATTCCTCAAAATGCCTACGCATTCTTTCTTGATACTATTTTGCTTCGTGCCAAGTGGACGAATAGTTTTTCACCTTACCAGCATACCTGACATTGAGTCACAGTTTATTAGACAAACTGAGAATACTATTGTTATTATTGTTTTAATTTTAGATGAATGACGTAGTATAAATCAATACTAGCTAATGCTGACAAAGAAATTCATTCTCTAAATGCAAAAAAATCAATTCATTCATGAGGATTTGCGTAATACGCATCACACACATACAATTACTGTCAAAGAATATTTAAACTAAGTTTTTTCTCCGATAAAGGTATAACCAAAGTATGCTTAACATTTCTAAAAAAATGTTACGTGAAGTGAATGGCGCATTTGCTTCGATACATTCCTAAGCATTCACAAGGACAAACAGGTGTGAGAGGTTTTAGTTCACGCAAACGGATGCCTAGATTTTTGTTGGCACTTGACTCAGGTGTTGCACGTGTCCACCGATTTTCCGTTGTGAAAACACCAGGTTTGAAGAGGTAATGGTGTAAGTGAGGTAAGGCTAAAAAGAGGGGAGAAGGCCGCCGAGCAGGCAAGCCCGGGTGTGACGAGGCCTTGTGTTGTCTTAGGTCGCAGACACCGTCCTGCAGAGAGTAGTAGGCGAAGAGGCGGCTGGAACCAAGGTTTGTCGCCCACCGCCGGCAGTGTGTCCTGTGGATGGTTTTTGGTGATCCAGCTCTTGTTTTGAAACAGCACACGTTTTTTGGAAAATACACAGGACTCGGCAACCTGCCACAAATTAGAACGAGAATTGTTCATAAGCTAATAAATAAAAGGAGTTTAAAAAATCGATACGTTGCATGGCTGCTTCGACAACTGTGTTTTTTTTGTTTTTTTGTTTTTTGAATGAAGACACATGAAAATGAATACTGATTCGTCGGATTTTTCTCACTTTCTATAACATGATGCATGCTTTTTGTTGTTTTTGAAAGCCATAAATGGACCAAGTGAAGTCAAAGAGAACAAGTTCCTAACGATATGATTTAAAAGAAAATTTCATAAACTTTACTTATTCTCCAATAGCACTTTACTATGAGCGGTTATTATGTCTTAACATTTCATTACTACAGTTATCAGAAACCAATTAACGTTAGGCAATGTTTGATTCTCTTTCGCTGAATGTGGCCCAAACCCACATAATAAAGGAAGTAAATAAAGAGTAATTACAAAGAACAATTCTCGTCTATGATATTCTCGAGGTAGGCTTATCCACCTCCGCCAGTCCCACGGTATTTTGCAAAAAGCAGTACTAACCCAGCACCCATGAGCTCGGGGAAGCGCCTCGCCGCCCCATGGAACAACGGCGACGGCGGCGCTGGGAGAACACATAGGAGGGATGAGGAGGGGAGGGGAGAGGAGAAGAGGGGAGAGGATGGGGCCGGGGAGGGAAAGCGAGGTTCACGGGCGCCGAGCCGGGTGGGGGGGAGTGAAGCGGGCACGACGGTGAAGCGTCGCTTCAGGAAAGGGAGAGGAGGGGTTGAGGGGAGAGGAGGGGTGGAGGGGAGAGGAGGGGTGGAGGGGAATGGAGGGTCGCCAGGGAAAATCCGGGATCGATGAAGATTGAACGAAAAGTGTGGTGGGAAATGGTGGGTTGGGGGTCGTGGAAAGGCGAAGATAATAGGACCACAAGTTGGAAGAGCGAAGCGGGGAAGAATACGGATTGCATGGTTTTCCCCCCTCCAAGTGTTAACAGTATGAACAAGTCCCTCGGAATGATCAAGTTTCAACAATCATATGTGGAGAGATGTTCTTATTGCGTGGCCCAGAGAACTAGAACTTAACGTTCACTTCATACAATTTTTAAGAATTTCATGAATATAACCATATATTCATGAAAGGTATTGTCACTCACTTGAACATTACTGTCATTTGAAATATACAACAAAGTTTCGTAAACGCTCAAATAAAATAAGTGGATAATTACAAGAGTAATTAAAATGAAAAAGAAAATTATCAAAGGGTGACGTTTCTTCTAATTTGATTGGGCCACTCAAGTTTGTGACAATTACTTATTTTTCCTTTCTCGTGAGCTTGAGTTTTAAACATTCTGTAACAAGTAACATCTCTACAGTCCTGATGACTTACGTACTTGGTCATGGTCACGAGGAACGTATGCGTTTTATGTTTAAAATCAAGGAACAGAATTTCAGTTTTTGTTGATGATTCATAAAGAAATACATCTAAGAAAGCATTTAAGAAAATACCTGGGTTTTAAGTATATAACAAATACCTTCCCAACCATTTGAAGTGCGCCTTAATTTAAGGAGTACGAGTACATTTCTTATTTGAAATGACATAAACATTTGAAAACTTTAGACTTTTATTAATAAAATTAAAATTTATTACTTCGACTAAAAATTATTTCGCACAAAACTCGAGATTGAATCAGTGTAAGTGATATTTTCACGGCGTTCCGAAACGATCATTTTCGTTACGCTACAAGGCTGAAAATTTCTCGCATCTTCCAAAAGATGTAATCTAGAAGTTTGCTCTGTAAAATTCATTTCACGGCTTTTGAAAAGAAATTATATGGTTTGTGGCAAACTGACACCGTTCGTTTACAACATTTTTCTTTTACAATTCATTTCTTCGTAAAGCTCTTGCGTCCACGATTTCTGTTGGATTTCGCAATTAAAGGTCTCAGCAATGTTTCTGGCAGAACGTTCTGGACCCAGACAAGAATCGACGCCAGGACTATCAGCCAAAACAGCCGGGAATTACGTTGTAGCCACACGACTTCTGTTCCGTAACTGCTTCTGCAACACTCATCTCTTTCAACTCTGTTTGTTCTTGCAAGAGGCCTCCATTTCTCAACACAAGCGATTGTTTAGTTACATAAGAGAAGGAAAAGGTGTTACACACGAGTTGTAAATGCAACTAAATTAGTCTTTTTTCATAAATGAAGATATTTTCGGACAAAATTACACAAGTATAGTTGCATTAATAATGACAAATACTGTCTTTAAGAAAAAATTCACGACAAAGCTCAACGGAGTGTGTCAACTCAGAAAGAACTACATGTTACGTTCCTGGAAATGTGGATTGAAACGTCATGTTACAAGATTGATAATGCTGCCACTTCTTCATGAGCATCGTTCTACAATGGACAAATGTCAGGGCAAAAGAATAATTGAAAAAACGCAATATTATATTAAATGGTGTTATCAAACTTTCAAGTGACTTCCAAAACTACATAATAGTGGGTTTGCAGAGAGTTAAACGGAGTTTTTGTAATAATTGACTCGACGAACAGAACATGTGTTAATTGTATTGAAAGGAATTCAGTATTTGCGGTCTGAAATATTTCATGTAAATGAAATTCATAAATTTCTTAGAAATAAATAATTAGGATATAAATTTAGTTCAATTAACTTTCGTTACAATCAAGTATCAAAATTTGAAATTACACTATTATTTACGGGAGAACTATATTTCAACAGATAAGTATTTTTTTTTATATTTAAGGTCGCATCAACAACTAGGTCAATAAATAGAGATATTGTCAGGTATCAATATTTTAATTCCACTAATGATCATTTCGATCGCGTAGCGATCATCCTCAGAGCTTGCAGCTTCTGGGCCGAAAACAAAGTTCTGCAGCAAAGCAGAACTTTGTTTTCGGCCCAGAAGCTGCAAGCTCTGAGGATGATCGCTACGCGATCGAAATGATCATTAGTGGAATTAAAATATTGATACCTGACAATATCTCTATTTATTGATCAAAATAAAAAAGGTATCTACTTCACCAACAATCCAATTAACAACTAGGTCATTAGCGACCACTATTGCGTGTAACGGTATGGTAATTATGAGGATGGCACGTTATAATGATGATAAGCAAATAAGTACTTAAAAGTTCCTTCAGGCCGTTCTCTCACCGTCTTCTATTATGAGTCGTCACAGTCGTCAAACACAGTGCGTCGCTGGAATCGCGCTTTGGTTACCTTGAACCAGTGTGTAGTAACCTGTCAGTATAAACGAAGAAGAAGAATCGCGGCCGAAATAGCTGTAGGAGTAAACACAGGCTTCCAAGAGATGTGACGTGATACGCGTACGAGCGGCTGAACCACATTCGCAAGGGAGGAACTTTGAGAGGTCTACGGGTAGCAGACGCCAAAGTAGAATCGAACTTTCAAGGAAATGGCATGGCCATTCTGTGGAATTTTGGGACGTCACAGAGTGCAATACAATAGTTTTGGATATTTAATGTCAGTTCCTGATAAACAGGTCGTCCTTACCAGATAGGGGGCAGATTGAATTACAATTAGTACTCCAAATATTTTTGTTGGTTTGAAGATATAGTACACGCAATACAGTATACGATGCATTCGTTGTCATTGTCCAGACGTCATTGCCAAACAGCGCATGGTGCAGTGGTTACAAGGATACGTGGTCCACGCCGAGAAGCAAGATCGCCTGCCACTAATAATGGACATTTAAACTAATAATAGATGTTTTAAGGATCCCATCACAATCCAATGACCGGTATACGACGACAAGCGACTCTAACTGCTACATACAGCTGGCGCTATATCAATGTTTACAATTTTAAAATATAAATCTCACTAATACACGCCTATACGAGTAGCAAACGAGTCGGAAACGGTTTTATTGTGCCACTACCTACATTGCCTATCGAATAACCAGAACCTCATTTAGACCTTTTAAAAGTCACAAAAATATTCGGAGTGTTAGAAGATATTGAATCACATGTCATATGGGTATCTCTGATGACCCGTTTAGCGGAAAACACATGATTCCTGAAACGTATATGATTATCTTTACAACGTAATGTGTATGCTTCAATGTGCGTCGGCGAAAAGTAAATGCTTAACTGCGCTATGTCATATCGCAAAACTCTACAGTACGGTCATGACACTTCCTTGTTACGACAATGAGAAGAATACAACGCAGGGAAGTTTCTCAGGTGTTTCCACAGAACGAAAACCCTCAACTGACGCTTCAAAGTTGCAGAGTGCGCATTAGTGATGAGACAACGACGCAGTTGCGCAACATCGATGTTCAAAATTAAAACAACGATACTAATAATACATGGAGCAAAACCCATCTATTATTTTAAAGATCAATGTTTTAAAACTGATTTAGCAACCTCTAACATTAAATTCGTGTGCAACAAAATTTACGTTGACAGCGTCCGTATGTATTTATAATTAAAATTTAACTGAAAATAAAGTTATAAAACGGCTCACCACGTGGTAAAGACGAAGAAAACATCGTCTCGGATGAGGAATAGTCTACTCGATGAAGATAGCAGACACCGCGTTCATTTGGCTGGGACAAATTAACAGACGATGGTACCGTAAGTTTTAACTTCATGTTTTAACTTCCACAAAATTGTGATTGCAGGTATTTTTCATTCACGAACACAACATCGAAAACGTAAAAATCATCGAGTAAAAATCATCAATGTTCAAAAACATCAACTTCAGTACATCGCTGTTTAAAACGTCGACATTTTATCGGAACATATTTTCTAGAAACGTGTTTTGAAAGCACCGGCCCCAAAGTCGCTTCCGCGCGCCCGCTTTGGGCACCCCTATGGGCTCCAGACGTTACTCCGGGGAAGGCAGGTCAGGTTTCCGCGACGCGACGCGACCTTTGAGCGGCGTCGACGCAGAGGAGTAGAGGCGCGTCCCGGAAATCCGCCCTCTCGTCGCAGACAGTTGCGTCGGCAGCGGCGTCGCCTTCAAAGGGGATAGCCTTGAGGAGAGCGCCGCCGATGCTACGGAACTGCTTCCGTTGAAAAGCGGCCACGATCGCTTTGACGAGGCCCCGCCCTTGTCTTAAATCTTACGCTTCTAAATCAACTCGCGAAGCAAGAAACTGGGTGAACTTGCGCCTCAATAAATGCAAATGTTCTCCTAATAAAGTTATTTCAAGCCTGCCAAATAGCCGATGTCCCTAAGTCTGAAGAGCCGTAGCTGCCTCGAGCCTGAAGGGACGCGGTTTCGAATCCCGCCCGGGGCATGGATGTTTGTGTGCGTCCGTATGCGACTTCCTGTACTGTTACCCCCAAAGTTACAAAACCAATATTAATTACAGTGGTGTGACCATAGTAGATGAGAAGCGATCTTAAAAAGGTTTAAAAGTTAGTTAATTAGTCAGAAAGAGATTCGCTCACAGCAGACTGCCAAAACGATCAGCAGCAAACAAAAGGAATGAACATACAAAATAATGTAAAAGTAGTTAAAATAGTTTTACTTATCGAGGCACAAGAACGTTAGATTTTTTTAAATGGCGTAGAACATTTATAAAATAGAACACAATCGAGCACACATTCGTCTTTCCGTTTCCAGCTGCTTCACTTTTCACAGGTTAGATCATTACTGAATAGGAGAACGCTGTTTCAATTTTCTCTTCCAATGAAAAAAATTGAAATAATATTACTAATAAGAAAATACTACTAAAAGACTATTTAAAAACACAAAAAGAAACTTAATACAAGAGCTATTGTATTCCAATTCTAAATTACTTTACTACGTAACTTACTTTACTCGGGTCGTCAACAGAAAACTGACATAACAGATGTGCGTGGAGATACACCGAAATAACTATGAACCAAAGCCAAAAATATCAAGTCCTTGACAATGGATATTACTCTGAACGCCAACGACGATTCTTGACGTCTTTTCTTGACAGAATCTTCATGTTATATTAGAATCGTTATGTAAGAGATTATGAATGTGATAAAATGTGAGAGCAACCAATCTAAACGTAAATTGTTCACTGTTGGAAAAAATGAGTTTGACATGAAATTGTGTCATTTTTAATACCTTCTACACGCTCCTACTTTCAGATGTGTTTAAAACACATTTAATTCAATGTGTTAAAATGCGTTTCGAAGAAATCTAAAAGCAGGAGCGTGTAGAATGTATTAAGAACTACGATTTTATGTCAAACTCAATTTTTTCCACCAGTGTATTTTGATTGCTTTCTACTCATATGAGTGATGATAGAGCAATGATGGGGAAACAGGATAACCCGCAACAGTCTACCGCTAACCAACATTACCCACTACACATTCCACATCGACCAGCCGGACCTCGAAGCCCGATCCAACGGCAGAAGTCAAGCAATCTGATCACTTCATGGACCGATAGATATGGCTCAGGGCATCAACTGATCAGGGCATCATTGCAGTCCCTCTGACCTAGGTTCGAGTTCCGACGGTGGCAGGATTTTCGACACTAGCTTATCAGCTAGGTCGATTTCAGTCGCTGTCTGGAGGAGAATTCTAGCGCCCGGCTGCTCTGATCGTCAGTTTTCTATGGTTTCTCCGATCAACACGAGGGGAATGCCGGAGCAGTACCCTAACAAACGGCCACGGTCTGCGCGATCTTTCCTACCCCTTCCTTGTGAGACCGGTCGGGAACTTGGAGCTTGTTTCGCTTAGAGAAACGTTTGCTTTGCTTAGAGAAAATTTCACTAGCGGACGGAAGGTCGGCACCGGATCTCGCCACGCAGCGATGTAAAGATCACAGTCACCTCCCCAGTAAAAACGTGCACTACATTTAAGGGACTACTGACCCTGGTGCCCAGAATCACTAAAACACCCAATCAACCACTGGTCGGCCTGCCCCCCCCCCTCGATGCAGATTGAGGAGAGTCGCAAGGCAGCGAAACTTTTCGTCCGCCCGTGTGGCGGCCGTGATAGGGCGCCAGCCCGAACGTGTCAGACGTTGCGCGAGCAGGTGGGAGGCGTTGAGCCCAGCAGCAGCCGCGTTGCGCCACACCCAAACACCGGCGGCCTACTTCGCCCGCGCTGGGCCGCGGAGGCGCAGTCGCGGCGTTAACACACGCGTTTACACACCGTTTACACACCGTTTACACGCTCGCGACGCGACGCGACGCCACGCCTAGCTACGCCGCGCCACGCCGCGCCACGCCGCGCCGCGCCACGCCACGCCGCGCCACGCCACGCCACGCCACGCCACGCCACGCCACGCCACGCCACGCCACGCCTCGAGGCAAGCGACCCGCGAAACCACGCCTCGCGGGTCCCCTTCCCCTTCATCTCCCTTCGAAAATGTGTACGAAAGGAAACATACAATACAGATTTTATTCAAATTGTCATGTTTATCATTAAATTGCTATCACATTTATTTTACGTAACTTCGGGTGTTCATTTTTTTTTGCAAAAAACAAAAAGCGCTTGGCATTGCATTTTTTTAAATAAATTCTTTTAACAATTTTTGCAAATCGATGTTGACGGTGATCTATAAACATGTAAAATCGCAATAGTGTTGAGCCGATCTTGCAACATAGTTAATCGCATTTACGTTTTGATTTCGCCGCAATACCGAGAAATGTCTTTCGTTTCTGGAAATTGACGTTTCAGGAATATTTCTCTCGCCCCAAATTCCGAGTGGAAATTTCACTCACACGGGATTTTTCGTGTGGGTATAGCTAACCACCATCCCCGCATTATCGGCCGGGCCTGTATGGAAGTAAAAAACAAAACAAAAAAACTCGCAAACGCATACGCTGATAGGACGCCAGAGAGCAACCAGGATGGAGGATGCGCAATCGATTTTCATCAAATGCAACTGACGTGAGGATGAGAGTTGCATCGTCATTCATCAGTCGAAGGACCTACAGTCCCTTCTCCTCCAACTAGGATGGAGAAGCGCGATCGATGTTCTTCCAATACAACTGACGAGGGGATGTCGGTTGTTTATCGTCAACACGCCCACGCTGTCTGTCAGACAGGGGAGATGTAATCTCTCCTTAAAATAGGTGTAGTAAGCACGATTAATTTACTTCAAATTCAACTAACGGTAAATGTGGTTTGCATCGTAGACAGGCTCTCGCTGATTTGTCAGTCAGTGCTCATTTACAACTCTGCAATCCCTCTTTCAATTAAGATGTAGGAAGTTTTCCTCAAGACTGTATGTTGAGTTGCGAATGATTAGCGGTTTTCCTTCGTAACATACAGTACATCAGCGTATGCTTTAAGAATTACAACACTGTGGTGCGACGCCGCTGCGACAGTCATGTGTAAAGCTTCTTTGAAGCAAAGTAGCGAGATTAAAATGACTTCCTTCATTTGACTGATTTTCCTCAAGCTCCAGCGCTCATGGAATTGACTTCAAGTTTTGAAACTATGAGTGCAATCAGAGGAAACGTTATAAGTAGAAAGCACAAATAGATGTTATTTCGAACCAGGAATACAGATGAAGTCTGAGCAATTACGAATATGACCACGTAGATTCTTCAGATGTTCAATATCTCTTTCAACAAAAATAAAGACAGCGCAATCCAGATTCTCCAAATGCTACTGACGAGTGGAAGTGAACTATTACCTTTGTAAGATGAAAGAGAGCATAGTCTGTTGTTGTAGGAAACAATTCTGTTCTGGGAAGACAAAAGACAGCAGTAACGGCTCTTGGTATTTCAATTCTATAAGGGATTTAAGTCTTCGGAGCCTCTTGGAACGAACATACACTTTTAAAGTGCCGATTTTTTTGTGTGTACAGTTGGAAATCGCATTTTTATTCTGATTACATACAAAGGAGTGAGTATTGACAGAAAGTACGAATCTGGACATCGAAGTGTTTTATAAAATACGGGAGACAGATAGGTGCTGTCAGACAGTTTGCTCGGCCGCCGGAAGGTAGAGAGTAAACGTAGGTCTCGTCCGCAGAAGCCCACAACTTCACACGTCCATTCCGATCTATCATTCAGAGGACCTGCAAACTTTCTTTCAAATTCGCGAAGGATCGATGTTACGAGATATTTCTTTTTGAAATGCTACTGATGCGAGGATGTGGATGTTGTAAATGATAGACAGTATTTCTTCGAAAGATGAAAGAGCAACGTAGGATCTGAGAAAACTTGACAACTGTCGCTGACGACACGATCTGGTGTCTCTTAAATCAACGAAGTAAATTTCTTGATCTAATTTTCTTTGATCTTCGACCCTTAACCAAAAGGACTGAAAATCCGACTGTAAGTGACTTCACAGGAATGTGTATTGGTAAAAAGCACGAATTCTCTCATGAAGTGTGGTAGACACGAAAGCAGGCAGAAGAGTGAAAAAATACACGGCCTTAACGACTTGTCCAAAAGGGGACATGCAATTTGCCCCAACTCAAAATGCTGCTGATGAATATAAGGATTGTCAGTTTCCCTTTTAAGATGAAAGAGACATCTGGGAATTGTAAAACTTAAGATAAATGACTAGAGAGCGCGTGTTTCCTCACAACAATGTTGATTTAAAGTAATTATTTCATTTCGTCTTCAGCATCGATTTTTCCTTCAGAAAAGCTGACACGATGGCTATTTCGTGTTATTGTATGACTGATACTGAAATGAAAACCTACTTATATTTTATTCTCACAATATTGTCATATCTATTAACTAAAGCACGTAAAGAGTTTAATTCAAAAGTGTCGCTTCGTTGGTTCGTCGAATTTAAAAAAAAATATCTTTGCGGCTTAATGTATTATTTTCTATACTAAATATTTCTTCTATCCACATAAATTTATGATAAAGGCAGGACTTATTCCAGAAATGTATTATAAGACATTTTTTGTTTCATTAAATATACATGCCCGTCGTTATACATCTAACGAGTATTTTAAAAAGAACGATAATACTAATAAAAAATAATGCCATAGAAAAATTAATTTGGTAAATTCCTTTGAAAATCTTTTAAAGGTCATCTAATAGAGTTTACAGTTGCATACCGTTAAAAACATTACAGAATAAAATGTCAATAAATAAGACGACGTTTAACTTACAGTGCTATTATGGGAATTCTAGTGAGCAATACCTTCTTTAAACGTTTAGAACTATTTATGTTTATCAGTCAGAGAACTACAGACACAGCTTCCCCTTTCTACACATTAACGTTTGAAAGAGTGTTTCTAAAAATAATGTTTAAGCAACAATTAACAATGTTTTCGTAACAGCCATTTACGGCCAAAACTTTCTATTACTCATAAAGAAATATGAGCTAATAAAGTTTAACTGTGGTTCTCTGATATTTTCAGCAAGAAACGAAAACATTTCTTTCACAGACACACGCCCTGGAGTAACCCCAATGTTAACCCACCGGTGCACGCCGAGGAGAAAGATCCTCCACACCTCAACAGACGTGTAAACTCACCAGTGTGCAGTGTGCCCCTTACCTCACCTCTTCGTCTGTTCTTGTGCTCTTCTTTAATTTTCCGACTCACTAATTCTCTCTTTTTCTCACAAGTGTGCGGTCGGGGCTGGTTGTCCGAGATCCGGCGGGCCCCGACGAAAGGCTTTGCTCCAAGAAGGCGGAGGCGGCGGTGGAGGCGGCGCAGAAATTAGATTACTACTGCTGAGATTTCCTTCGATATAAATAACATTAGAATGAGAAAACTATGATACATACTTTTTATTCAACAAAAAATAAGTCCATTGCCGTTTGGATGATATGTCAAAAGAAAATTAGTATTTTGTATTTTAAACTTGTTTACTCCTCTAAGAAAACAAGTCTAATAACCGTGGTCCGTACAAAATTTTACTTTAAATAATTTGGAAACATTGCCGCTACGAAACACCAACAAACAGTTTTCCAAAAATCATTTGAAACACCTCCTGCCGTCGCGAAAGATTTACGAACGACCGTTATTTCACCTTCTATCCGAAATAAGATCATTGGAATTTACGCCCGCGTGAAGCCGTCGCTTAATGTGCCCTGCGCACAACGGTAAGGAAATGCGCATTGGCTTGTGCGCAAACGCGTGTGGTGATTGCGCGCGGCTGACGTAGCACGTAATGCGCTGGCAAGGCTTCCTGCGGGACGAACGCGCTCCAGCCCGCGCCTTCTGAAATAGCTGCCCGAGCGCCGCGCAAAAAGGCATTTCGCGGCCGAAGAGCTTTCCACGGGTTCGGGCCCGCGACCGCCAGACATTCGGCGCGAAATAACGACCGCGTTGTGGAAACGGCTCAAGGTGACATCAGGCCACTGCGAATGCGAGAAACGCCGTTTCGTAAGTCAAAAGGCAGCCCGGGGTCAAAACACTGAAAATCTTACAGTGCTTCAACGTTAGGGAATATACAAATGCACATTTCATGCATAAGGAGTATTATTTGTTCAGACAAATCATTAAAATCTAGAGAAAATGTTAAGTTCAAGAAGAGTTTAAATGCATTTCTCATTTCTGGTACATTTTTGACCTCGAGTAAATAAAATAAAAATATTTCCGAAAAGTCTTACAGAATAAGAGCTTAGAATGAGCAAGAAAGTACGATTATTTAAAAACAAATCTCAGAAACAATATATTTAATAATATTCTTCATTTAATTCATTTTTACAAACTTGAAAAAAGTGTTAAGACTTTTTTTCGGCATTTCTCACAGATTGAGCTTATTCGTGTATTCCACACGGAAGTCAAACCTAATAACCAGAATGCATTCACAGATTCCGAACCGACGATCATTTAAGAACGGTCACCTTATTTAGATCACAATAGAATCCGAAAAGTACAAAGAAATCCGAACAAGACGTCCCCAGCTACATTCCCGGGCGCTTGCCAAACCTCGACCCGATCAGCGTTGGATCTCCGCGAATTCTCTCTGCCGCCTCCACCGCCGCCTGGTTGCTCGCCCGTGGCGCGGGACGTGGCTCACCCAGAGCCCCAGCGGGTGAGCCGCCTCCCGCCCCTCGGCGCCGCCTCACCGCCCCCCTCTGCGCAGGTGGTGCACAAGCAGTTCAACTCACCCATCGGCCTCTACTCGGACCAGAACATCGCGGAGACCATCCAGTCGCAGACCGGCGCCACACCGTAAGTACCTCGCCGCGGGCGGCGGGGACGGGGCGGGGCGCAGGGCTGCCACGCCACAAATAACAAAAGTTCAAGAAAAAATATTGAATGCACCAATAAACCAATTAGAAATTTGAAAAAAATGTTTTAAACTTAAAAAATCATTGAATTTTTTTAAGTTAAAGAAAATAAATTATTAGACGAATAAATGAATAAACGCATTATAAGAACGAAAAAGAGAGAAAATATTAATGAAGGCTATTCTAAAGCAAGTATTGTTGAAGAGCCAATTAAGTCTGTTAGCACTTATGTCTCTGATCCCATGAGATGATAAGTCTCTTAAGATAATGGCTTCACAGCGAACTTCTCGATTTCACGTTTATGGCAAAAGCCCACTGTGTAAACGTGAACAATTTTTAATGTCTCAGAATCTAACCATTTCAAGAAATTAATACTGGACGAACACAGTATAAATGCTCTCTGCATTAGAATTGTCATCAGGATTTGTGTATGGCGTACAATAAGAGCGTATCCCACACATTTTCTGGAAAACACTCTTAAGGTACCCAATTGCTGATTGCTTTCCCGATTAATTTTTGACGTCATATTCTTTCAAGATTTCAGTATTCTTTGAACTGAGATGAAATTAAATTTAATTTGTTATATCTCATATTTCACAGAAAGTACTGCAATACGCCCTATGCATTTGTAAATTGAATTGATCTCTAAAATGTTTGTCACAAATAAAAATAGAAGAAAATTGTGTTAGTTGTGTTACAAATATCATGTAATTAATGCTATCATGTGTTACCAGAATCACACCTATGAATCGAATTAAAAATGCACCTCGCATAAAAGGACCTTGAAGGCGCGACCGTCCGTCGCAAAGGGGAAGACAACCTCACCGGGCTCTCAGATAGATGGAAGCGTGTTGAGACGTGTAAAAATCATGCACTGCTGCTCGAATAGCATGAACTGTCACTAATACCGATGGGCCAAGAGCATATTTTAATACGTTCGTAATACAACATGAACAATTAAATCTATTGACTCATTCATTGACGCAGTTCATTCTATTGACTTATTTACTGAACGGGCATCGTAAACTAGAGAACATTCGCTTGAGTCAAACAACTCTCAGAACCCATTATCACCTACAAGCTTGTTTATCATGAGAGATTATGATATTTAACGGTTGGATAAATTCCTGCTAATTGTTTGGGGTTAAAACGAGAAATATTCATGGATTAAGTAAACCTATATAAATGACAGAAATGTGGTAACGATTACTCGTAAGCAGAAACACTTTCTATGTACTTGCCATAGTTAACATGTACAAGAATATAACGTTTTTCTGTTGAAAATCATAGAAGTTCCCCATCAAAGCAAGGGAGCAAAACGAAAGCTCTAAGAATATTTGTAAACCATGTCACAATCCCATGTTCGAATCCCACAGAAAACATCCACTGATCAAAATGAATGGGCCAGTTTCTGGTTTTAAAAAATTAAGAGGCAGCTCCTCGAATTAGCCATTCGACCAGCATGCTGCGAAACCCACTGGCCCATTGCGAGCGGATTCCGGAAACCGCCATGTGGCTCCTCAAACGGAGCCACAAATCACGCGCTCGCTCTTCCTCTTACTCTAAATGCAGAGACGCCCCAGGGCCAGCTGCACGCGCTCGGCGGGGCATTTCATTTCGGACTCCCCTTCTTTAATTATCATTATTATTATTATTATTATTATTATTATTATCATCATCATCATCATCATCATCATCATCATCATCATCATTATTATTATTATTATTATTATTATTAATTTTATTATTCGCATATGGGCCACTACTGACCACTCAACACATCTCTCTCCGAGGCCTAGTTGTATTCTTTCATAAAAACATCAACGTGTGGAATTATGGGGATCTTTCGGCTGCATCCCTAGGTTGAGACAAGATTATTAGCCTTGAATATCAATTAGCGGGCGATAGAATGTTATTATTATTATAATATATTATCATTACTATTATTATTATTATTATTATTATTATAATTGTTATAGGGTAATGATGAGGAGTGAAAATACTAGGAATCGTGGTAGGAAGTGTTAGGTGGCATAAGGGGAGGTGGGAGGTATTCGTGGGATTTTGGAACCATCCCAGCATTCGCCATACGACCCAGGGAAACCACGCAAAACTCGGACCTGCGATTGCGATTCCGGTGCGCTATTCACTGAACCACTTCGCCCGATTAATTTTTTTTATATTACAAAAATGTCATTGGTCTTTACAACCAATGAAAACCCTCCACCATTGTTGATGCAGACAAGTATCTTACAAAATACATTTTGAACGGTGGATTTCTTTTACATCGTGTCGTCCAATCTTCAGCTTGTTATGAAAACAAGGCCCTGGTTCCCCTGGAGTGTTTCCATGAGGAACATGAGACCATTGTGACCAAAGTTTGGAATCACTGCTTTGCATTCAAGTTTCCTCGCACTGCAACCCTCACCGCCGTCTCTTTGACCACTGCCGCTATCATCACTACCAACACTGCAGCTGACGCCACCACCACCACTACTACTACCACCGCCGCCACTGCCAACGCCACCTCAGTCACTACCGCAAATTATCCACACCGCCATTGCCGCCGTGTCACCACCATAACCACCACTACTACTACCCCCACTACCAGGCGCGCCCAGGGAAAACTAGGGGCCCCTTATTTCAAACAAAAATGTCTCTCCTCCCCCAATTCATTAACTTTGCATCATAAATAACTTCTAGCATTAAATTTGCTTTAGAGATAGGACTTATTTTTCATTTCTTTTGAATGAAAAACAAATCGGGGCCCCAAAGAAATCGAGGTTAAGGGGAAAGTTGCCCCCCTTTCTGGACGCCCTTGATCATCATTCCTGCCCACAACCACACGGCCGCCGCTAGGCCTGGCGCAGCGGCGGCCCATCAGGCCGGAGAGGGGCCTGCACAGGCCGCCTGCGCCTAAAATTAACCCCGAGCGCCATCGGCCTCCGGAATGCGGACGCAATTTCATGTCTGATTCCCCTGCGCCCGTTCATAACCCGGTCACGCCACACCGTGCTGATTGCCAGGCAGCGCCTTCGCCAAACACGAGCGTCGGGGTGGTCTTACAAGAGTCTGCTGCGCTTGCCACGAACAAGAACCGATATCTTGAGGAACCTTATAGTATTATGTCATTCACTTATGGTGCTTCTCCTTCCCGAGACCTAAAGGTGGTGACGACAGTCAATCAGTTGAATGGCGGTGGATTTATAACTGAATTGAAGGAATCAGCTGGAGAAAGCTAATGCGAACCACCTAAACCAATCGCAAATTCCAGATCGTGCTTCAAAATTCGGTTCTTTGAAGTATAAAGCAAACACGCTGGCTTCTGTACAGCTCGATCTGCTACGAACTGACAACCAGACCCACTCTTCGTTACCAAGTCATTGGGGCCAGACAAATCCAGGACCGACACCTCAATCCCAGGAAGCATTCGTAACTAGTAGCTAGTCTTAACGCTTGTCGTCAAACAAGGCAACAGCAAAACACCCGTTATAACTTACAAGATACGAAGAGAAAATAATGTATACTAATGGGTAATCGTAAGGAATAACATGTATTTTCATTAATTTGATTTACAAGTTTTCTTACCGATCCCTGTAAATGGTAACTGACTATAATAAAGGACAAAAAAATGTGTGTTAAGTTCGGCAATTTGTTAGCAATTTGGTGACATAATTATTCATTTTTAACGTAATTTTTATATTTCGCCGGTGTTTTTTTCTCAAAACGTCCCTATCTCAAATTTAATTTGCAGGAACAGCTGCTAATAACTGAAGTATTTTACTATTTCTTTCATTTACAGATTTACTCGAACTTTGCAAAGATATTTTCTTTAGATTCTAAATATGTTTACTGTGAACACTAAATAATTCTTTTAAGATTTTGAATCGAAAAACCAAGAAACCATTTTCGCCAGTTAATATGCTTATTCAATACTTCACCCAGACACAACTTTCATTATCATTTCACTCATCTAGGACCTTAAAACTAACTCCGACTATTTTCTTTCTTTCGATTTTTGAGTCTTATAAGCTTCTTTTTTTCAGAATACAAACTGAATTTAACTGTCTGAGCTTTTCCGTCAGATTGGCAATTTCATTCATAACCCCAGTCGATTTTTTTAAAAAGCAATTGGTCTCTAAACCAAACCTCTCTCTACACCCGACTTCCACGACTGTACTCTTCATAAGCGAATTAAATAAAAATGTCTCCAGAGCAGCTTATTGTATTGGCGATTTCCGGGAGGGGCGCCTCATCGAGATGCTTATAGGGTGATTAACGATCGGCAGGGAAATTCTCAGGGGAGCTTTCGTCACCACCTCTCACCCGCGTTGGCGGACTGCCAACTGGCGCTGCCCGCTGCCCCGCCGAGGGCTGGCGGGGAGGGGGCTTGCCGGCCAGCGTGCGAGGCGAGTTTTCAGTTCTCTCTTAAAATATTCCGCCACGCCAGAAGCGCGTATTTCTCGACTGAGACTTCTGCAAGCTCCCTTAATACTGTACAACCTCATTAACGCGAATACCAGGGCTCGAAATAATCGGAGTTCGTGTTATCCGATTACTTGATTAGAAGTTACCGGTTTATTGCGACCCCTTCGAGACCCACGTTTTGTTCGTGTTTCCCCCTTCTGTTACATCTTCTATTACCCACTAACCAGACATTGCGGACTCTTACTGGGAAATCTTTTCTGCTGCACAACTGTTTCTATATAATTAGATACTATACCGAGCATCCGAAAGGCAAAAAATATTATTTTTAACGACATTTAGTGTATTATGTACCATTTAGATTGTATAATTCAAAAGAACCTGTAACAAGTATTGTACTTCAGCTTCTGGGTAATGATCCCCATCTCGAACAGGTTTTCGTCCAGTTTCCCTGAACCTCCAGCCAATGCTGAGATGGCCCCTTGTTTAGCTTCTGGGCATAAATGTAACTTCAAATTAACTTCTCCATATAGCACGTCACACACAGTTTTTAACCTTTTTTTGACGTAAATAAATAAAACATGAATAAAAGAGTGTTGCGTTTTTTAAAACTTTTGACAAGAACAAACATGACAGAAGCTTTTAGGGTGGGATGAAAGAAGTTTGAAAAAAACTACTTTCTTAAGTTAACAAATTCACGAAAACTAAATAATATGTTAAAAGGCGGGGCTTGCGACCTGACCGTGGTCGTAAAGTGTGTGTGTGTGTGAGGTTCCTGTTTGAGGTTCAGGACCTATAATGAAACAAATTTTGAATGAAATTTCTCTAACATTTCCCAAAAAAGTTTTCCGATGTATTAAAATAATTAATTTGAAAGTGATCTATCTACACAGTCCACGTCATTTGAATTTTACATTCCCACCTTTACTTTGGTTTTTGACATACTTTTGGTCTTCAAAACAAGCAAAATGAGTCAAAAAACCTTCAAGATGACATGGTAACATAATTAACATAATATGAGTGTCACAAAATTTAAAAAATGCAAACTTGAATTTTTTCAAGATAACTTTTTATGGCATTCAATAATATCACAATTCATATGATACTGAACTGTCATCTTATGACTTTCATTGAATTCAAGGTATTTCAGACTTGTTCAAATAGTAATGTCATCTATATCTTTTCATTAAACAAATGGCAAACATTTTTTAGAGTTACATTTTTTTTTTAAATTTTGGGAGGTTATTTAAGATTGCATCAATATGTAGGTCATTAGCGATCACTATTGGATTTAACGGTATGGTGACTGAAGATGACATGATATGGTGATGAAAGGACAAACACGTATACAACCATGCTCAAGGCAGGGCTTGAAATGGCGGTCCTTCTGTCTGAAATCACTCCGGCACTGTACCTTCATGATCTTGGCTACCGGGATCAGCAGAATTACATTTTATTGACCATACAGCCTTCAAAAGATGCAATTCAATAAATTTAAGTAAAATTGCAGTACTTTCATCTGTATTTGACTAGTAAATATTTGCAAGTAAGAAATGTGCTTTCGCTGCAGTAAGCCATCATGATTCTCAATGATTTTTGAAATAATTTAGTTGGAAATGCCATTTCTCTGAATGAAACAGGTAAATAAGGTATAATGATGATCGTGATGCTCTTATAATATTTAAGAAAAATTTATTTCATTTCAAATATTCCATTCAACATCACAGTATAACCCAATGGTTAAGCATTAGCCTTAGATAGAGCAATTATCAATCACTATTCTTCTTTGTTTCTTGCTAAATTTCATACTGGTAAATATCAAATAAGTATTCTAAAATTACTTGTATCTTTGATAAAATAATAATGTGTAGTAAATATTTTGAAAAGAATTGGAAAATTCATACAACAATAATTCGTAACATTGTTGAAACATATTTACATAATCCTGATTACAGCTAGAATTTAAAATGGATATCTCAAAACAAAATAAAAATTAGTTGTATTCACCACATTAGGAATTTCTTCTAACAAATGAAAACTGTTATTTTGTCAACTATTTGTCTTTTGCTTTTTGTATAAAGAGAAAAGGATGTATTTCTTTTTCTTAATTTTTGCTTTAGATAAATGTTCATAAGTAAAAAGACTTGCTAGATTCAATGACTAGAGTTTCTCAAATATCATTCAAGAAACTCATTATAAATTATTAACTGAATTAACATTATTAAGAGCTAACAATTAATAGCTTCATGAATATAATTCTTTCTTTTGCGTATTATTCATAACCACTGTTTCTATTGTACAGAGTTAAGATCAATATGTGCAACAGAAGATGTATATCTTGAGATAAAGGATACATTCTAAGTAAATATACAACAGTACTATTTACTATCCATCTCTTCAAATTTTAACCCTTATGTATTTTGATAAGTGAGTGGGAGAATAAAGAATAATTGTACATGTATAGAGTGTAGGATGGGGGCACAGGTCAAGCAGTACATTTCCTATCCCACAAGAGCAGGCACTGATTTCCACAACTTTTGGATGTCACATGCTCAGGACACACTTGCATTGAATGAACGTGGGCAGTTTGCCCAGAGAGGCATAGATGAAACCGTGCAATAACAGTCTCTCGACATTCTCAGCAAGGGAAAAAATATGCATTTGCAGAATTAGTGGACAATTAGTACTTGGGTGCTGTACCACTTTGAAAGTTCAGATAATACGTTTTCAGCTTTTTCCTCAAAGAGTGTAATTCCTAAAATATAAATGTAATACCTGCTTTTTCTGGTTGACACACTGCAGAAATTTATTTTAACTAAATTATTAATTCACATACTGTTCCCTAATCATCTCTTGAACAAATCTTAACAGTAGTGGGAGGAAATCATTCCATTTTAGTAAAAAACTCTGAAAGAGCTGGCATCTTACTCCAATTCCACATCAGACATCTGTATTACTAATTTTCCTTATGTGCAGAAATTGAAAGAAAATTATGAAGCCTCCAGCCTTTTAAAAGGGGCTATGGTTTCATTGGATACCCAGGAGTTCTGGGAAACATCCAATAACTTAACTTTATTTATTTTGACTGAAAAATATTGTGAAAATTATTGTGAAATTTTGCCTAATATCTCACTGTACATTCTGACTGAATTCTAATACTCAGTGAGTTGCTGGTCACAACACAGCTGACATCAAGGCTCCAAGGACGAGGCCACCCAACATTCAATATTTACTATTCACATGTTACGTAATGGAACAGAAATTTTATTTTTTTTATTAAGAAATGTTGAACTATATTTTCATATATACTATACAATGTTATTGTAGTTTTCACATTTTTATCAAAATATTTCATTTATTGAAGTGTTATACAAGATGTTCACAACATCTTATTAACTATTTTGTACTTTAAAATGATATCTTTTAGCTGTAATTATCAAAGCTTGAAAACCGCTGGAAACTTTTGAACTGGTACATGCCCAATGAAACCTTAAAGTTAGTTAAATGAAACATTCAAAATGGCATGGAAGTCCATGAAAAATGTATGCTATGCATATGTTTTAATATCTTTACTTTTTATAAAACTGCAGAGCCCGAACATCCACGTTGGACCGGCGAAATCAAGTCCCTGTGAGGCAAGTAGAGAATTAATTGCTTTCTTTCAATACATTACACATTTTACCAGGTGCCAATCCATACTGAAGAAAGTTCATTTCAGAATTTTTATTTCAATTAGACCTTTGAGTGCAACTGCAATGTGTCCTACAATATTGTATCCATCCAATTTTGGATAACAGTGATCTTAGTAAATGTAACTGCCTGCCTGCACGCCCTCAGGTTCATTCACTCCTTGGGTTGTTAGATCACAAATGTAGATTTTCAATGCAGATGCTATGCTTTCATTAGTAGACATGTGCTAATTCTGTACTTTACTTACAACAATTAATATTTATGCTTTAGCAAACTGCTTTTTTAATTTTTCATACATTAAATTAAACTCTATGATTTCAAGTTCCTAGTATAATTAAAAACACATCTTGTGGTATTCAGTAGAAGCAAGATATATAAATGTGTTTCAGTAACAAAAATTATTTCAGTTACAATAAGGTAACACCTAGAAAGCTAACAGAGCAGAATTATGATGTGAAGTCCATTGGTAATGTAAAGCTCTTTATCATGCTTTTAATTTTTTGATCATAGACTTCCATGTTTAAAACGTATTTCAGAATTTTTTATAGAAATAATGCATGCTACTTATTTTTAACTATTGTATAGATTCTATTTGCTAGAGAGCTCTTGCTGCACCATTAATTGTAGTATTTTTATTGATCTTTCTTTCCTAAAACAAAAAATACAACTTCAAAACCAACCTCCACAACAACCGGGACCATCACAACCACCTTGGAAACACTAAATCCACTTTTCTTTGAATGCTGATTTACTAACAATATCAATTCCGGATTTTTATCTGTTTTCATGATTGCATATCCATTTGAAAACTAACCTTCCATGTTTGCAATAACTTGTTTTCATTTTATACGAGACATGAATCTTTATATCTTTGTTATATTTTACTTGAGTACACCTTATTTGCAATTTCTCTACTTGTTGATTCAAAACATTTCATGAAAGTAATGACTTCATTACCAATAATAAATATTTTGTCCTCTCCTACTGACTGGAACGTATTTCTAACATCCACAAACTATTTCCTGACCAATAAATCGACAAAACAGTTTGAAGAAGACATACGTCTATGACCCCTCCAAGTCAGAAACTTTCAAGGCCCTGAAAGAATCTGAGTTTGGTGAAGAAGTCCAGGAAATGTCGCAGCCAGTACAGCCGAAGGTGTTCACACCCCAAGTCAACAAGAATGTCCATTTTAAGGTAAGTAGCTGCCTCAGGGGCAGCTCAATTTCTAGCTCAGAGTTAATAAGAGTGCCCTTGGATACATTCATGCTTGTCCCTCCACCAAAGTGACTGAATCAGTGGAATGTGCAAAATTTCAAATGAAGGAACTTACATACCAAATACAGAGGTGCCTTGTGTAACAAATAAATACAAATGCACTCATACTTTCAAGTCAAATTATTTTTTTGTTCTCATACAAAAATAAATAAAATTTGTTTAAAAAAACTGATAAAATGCCTACTGCAAAATTCCTCATTATTTAGAAATTTTAAATAAGAAAATACACAGTAGGTTTTCAATCAAGGGTTTTAGAAGATATGTAAAGACTCTAAATTGTATAGTAAAATTATTTTCAAACTGTAAAGATTGGCTCCAGTACTTTAATTAGAGATAGGAAGAACGATTCATTTTAATAATAAAATGTATACTTTCTAAAGAAAACTATTCCCTATCATCTTTAAAAACAAATGTCTTTTTGATACATTTCATTGAAATCATTTCTTGGGTAATTTACTTTGATTTCTGTCCAATAAGTATACTCAGAGGGTCCCAAAACGCTTTGTGATACTGCTTTCTGGAATTTTGCACCTTTTTTTGTTTACAAACAGAGCTTATATAATTTTTTATTTTGTCTCATGCTTACATTTCTGTTTAAAATATTATCTAAATATGACATTCATTATTATTAATACATCAAATTAAAATTATATTTCATTACATGGATGAATTGCATTTGTGAAATAGTCATACTGCATCCCACTTGTGCTTTCTCATTCGCTTTGTGAATTTTCAGATAAATTTACACCTTTATTTGTAAGTCATGAATAGATCTAGAGAATTTACACATGATAATTTTCTATTCTTAAAATAATCGCAATAATATAACAAAATGAAAACCACAAATGAATTGGTATTTTAAAAAGGACATATCTTCAATCTTGGGAAAGATGTTAAGCCCACAATTTGCTTCAGAAAATATTGTAAACGTAGTTACATGTAAATATCCTTTGTCAGCTATTCATAAACATACAGGTATGGTTCTCTACTTCAAATAGACCATTTCCCTGATGTAGTGATGTTTTCCAACAACACACCTGTACCACACAGCTGATGGAACCTTCAGGATTTATTCTGCCAATAGGCATTTTTATGTCAACAAAACTGGTGTATTTACACACCAAGAGTATAAAACATGAATAAGATTTAAAACATATCAAAATGAAAATTTTCAGTCCTAAATCAAGGGGAATGGAAAATGCTAAAAATTTGTACCCCCTTTCTAGAACTTGAAATTTTGAGAGTTTACTCTCAGATATTTTGTAATATTTAGCCATTTTGGACTTAAATTCAATATAGTTTTTAATGATTATTATAGCAATCTATTAACATTCTCGTAATGCTCTGGAACAAATTTGCATTCATAAAGCAAGGCACCATAATACAATTGACTCGTACCTTCGATAGAGATTCCCAATATTCTTCCAGGCAAAAACTGAATAAACCTGCACAGCCTTTGCACATGCCACTGATGTGCTGTAAGTCAAGTAATGAAATAGGCAGTAGTGGTATGAAGCTTTATTATTGCTATGGTATAAGTAAACTTGTATATTATGGTTATTATGTAGCTTTTGGGTCTCTGCTCGTAATGCAATCAGCATAAGAGTACAAAAAGTGCTAATGCTGCTTGACCCATACATTTGAATTCCTGCTATCAATGTCCCTTCAGTTTGTGTGGTAAATTATTACAATCCCCCTCCATCACCAAGTATCTGTGCTGTCTTGTGCTGTCTGAACCGCACTAATTTCATCTGTTTTTGCTCACGCCCTTCAGAAACCAGTTTCAGCACCCCATCAGACTTATGTGAGTACATTCCTAAACAGATGTAGTTATTCAGTGTAGATTTGTCAGATAACTGATAATATTTAATATGAATATAAACACATTCCATCTACTTACATTTCATAATTTCTCAGGTGAATTCCCTTGGAAATACGGCAGACAACATCCAACAGAGTGGCAGTTTCAGGCGTTTAATGAACGCTGTGCTGGGAGAATCCGAATATTAGAGACAGAGATCATATTGGCCTGATGGCTGAAACCATCGTAAGGGAAGAGAAGATGTCTCCCAGAGACTGGCTGGCATATGCTTTTATGCATTGCATCTTTAGCAGAAACGACAAACAATTTGTGGAACAACCATCCAATTGTGTTCACACACTTGTAATTATCATGCAAATATATTGTGCTATTGAGACTAGTTTAGGTATCAAATCCTGCAAACCTTTGTTTATTTAGATTGTGTGTTTGTAAGATCACTTATTCATATTGGTTATTCTTTCATTCACTGAATTCATTGTTCATAATTATTTGAATGAGAATAGTCAAACTGTCGTTATGTTCCTTCTGTCAAATGAAATACGGTTATTTAAGACCACTTTGAGTGTACTTTCTAGTCAGAAAATAATATTTCCTATTCATATTAATTCTGAATAGGAAAATGCTCTGTCTATCTCAGTTTATATATACTTATAACAATATTTTTTTCATCACAGAATGCTATGTACAGCTTTTTGGCACACATGAATTATTGTACGTACTAATGATGTTCCTGTCATGGGTATGAATGTTCATTTGGTTTGACATGATTTAAGATCATGCATTAAGAATGAAATGTTATAAACAAGATTTTTTCTGAAGAAAAGGAATGTTGTTCTTTTTCTCTAATTACAGCTTTGTACATCCTACTATTAGAGCGAGTAACTTGCCTGATGCCATTAATAAAAACTTACAAATTGTTTTCAAAAAAACCCTGATTTTATTCCAAAAGATAATACTCTGCATATTTCCCTCACATCAGTCATTTCATACATCAATCATAAACTTATAACCTTTCACATCCTTACAATCTTTATAAGTTCCACAAAACAAGTTAAAATAAAAACACACCTTCTGTCCATAACATAATATAAAAATTAATGGAAATTCCAAGCATAATGAGGTATAAAATCAGGTACTAATTTATGAGCAACTCAGTTGAAGATAACTTCAGAGCCAGTTTACTACAATACACCTATAACATGCAACATGATCTATCATCTTGGGAGTCCTAAGGTGATAGGTATTGGAATAAAATAAACTATTCATTGCTTTGAATAGCATTCAAGAATCACACTTTTCTTCTCAGGCACTTCTAAAATGCTAAACAACACAACCATAATGAAATTGTCACCAAGGCAAACAAGGATAAACCTTTCTCCTCTCTTCACATTATTTCTTAAAAGTTAATTTTTCTTTTATTTGAACCATGACATGATTCAAATGAATTGATGATGATTCGTATTGTTAAAAAAACCCTATAATTTGCCATCATTTGCCTCTTTGTTTCTTGCGAATAAGCCTTACATTACTCAGAGAAATTCCTAATAAGCATATCTTCAGTCTTATTACGCCTTGACAGTGCAAAGCAGTTACAATGCAGTACAATATACAATAAAAAAATATATATATATATATATATATATGTATATATCTATAAAAAAGCTTCAAGATCTGGAAAGAGAAAGTTCAAAATATTAAAGAGAACTAAGAACTACACTGGCCCCAAATATCAAAATGATGCTGCACTCCATCTCAGAAGGTGACTTATGAATATTCTGCATTGATTGATCGTCCCACAACAAGGCGTCGAATTTCACTGGTCCCTGCACCAATTTCATATAGTTTTGCATCTCTCAGAAATCTACCTGTTGGATAGTCATTGATATATCCATTTCCACCTGAAAGAAAAATAAATATTACAGATTAAATTATAATGCAATGCACACTTCAGAAAAACTTAGCTGCCAAACATAAGCTTTGGTTTATTGCCCCAATCCTCAATATTAGCCATCGTTAATAGTCTGCAGTAACTTGGTAAAAAAAAATGAGAGTGACAAGTCTTCAAAATGATCGAAATCACACAAATTATTATATGAAATAGAACTAAAAGTTCGGGCGGTGTAATGGTTAGCGTATTGGACTGGTTTACCCAAGTTAGCGGGTTCATTCCCGATTGAAGCCGTGGATTTTTAAGGGTGAAAAAATCCTTTGTACACCTTCCTTCAGAAGGGAAGTAAAGCCAGCTGTCCCATGTTAGTAGATTTACTTGCATGTAAAAGATCCTCAAGCCTAAATGACGCCTCTGAGGTAAATTCAAAATTGCCTGTTTCTTGCCCAAGAAATACATCCTTCCTCTGCTAGTTATTGAAAGGAGTGTAGCAAAATTTGCATGGTCAGACGGAAGAGCAGGCCAGATGGCCCGAGTCTCGCCATGTAAAATAAGGCATTAAATCAATACAATTCAATTAAAAGTGTATTCACAGCTATCTCTTCTTTCTTCTATGGAACCCTACAAATTTTGGACGTTCGATAATTATAGAATTGATATTACAATGCATTTCACTCACATTGCATCTGAAGAAAAATGGTTTACTTTCATTTGTTTCCCAAGGCAGTTTTCAGTATAGGAAAAAGGCGATCAGTTTGGAATTGAAGATTTGGGGAGGAAATTTCTTTATCGATCATTATAATTTCTTCTGGTATTAATTTTTCAAAAAACTTATCAACAGATTACATCAAATTGTACATCATGAAATATAAGAATATAATCAATTAACATGAAATAAATAAAATGTGTGTAATAAAACTAGTGTACCCATGCGAGAATGGTCACATGTTAAACTCCACCATCTTCCCTTATATTAGAAAATCTTTTAACTTTTGAGAAAACTATGTAATGTTGTCCATGCAAAAAGGGCTCAGGCAAATGCAACCCTACTCATTGCAAAATTATTGAAGTTTATTAACCGAACAGAGACATAACCTGTGGAATTCAATAGCACAGAATATCAAGTAATTAGTTTAATTTCACATGCAGATTCTGCAAATCTATGCACAGGTGGGGTACTATTGAAAAGCACCAAACCAGCAAAAATGTAATAGAATGTTCAAGATCTTATCCTGTAGATACGGTCTGAGGAATATTTCTTCGAGGTATTTTGTCTCAAAATTCCAGGTTTGAAGTTGCTAGAACGCTCCGTTTAAGAGTTATTTAACTATATAGATTTTAAAAATGCTGGCTGAGAGTTGCAGGTTGCATTTAACATGAATATTTAGATTTGGTTGCTATTCTTTTTTCCAACAAATCCTTCATGTTTTTAACGTCAAAGTGCAATTCGTCATGTCTCTTTAAAATTCCCTTTCTTCTGAAAACTCATTCATAAAGATTGGAAACTTTCTCTCTTTAGTTTTGAAATTATTGAGTGTTGCATACATCATGATACTATATTAAACTCCTTATTTTTCCCTTTTCTCTGCAACCACAAAGCGTTCTCCTTTTGAGGAGAACAGCATTCAAGATTACATGTGACACCCACGTTCAACAGGGCAAGTTTTGACACAGACATACACAGTTTAGACTTCTTAAAAAAAGGATTAAATTACATTTCTGCAGAGCATATTTCTCGACACAATGTAATAACTAAAGCACCTCTGGTGGAGCTGTATACAGAGAAGCGCCAGGGGCATACACGACTCTGCTTCATTATACATTTTTATAATTTTTGCATAGTAGAATGCCACCTACAAGTAAGACAAAAATGAAAATAGTTTTCCTTGGTTGTGAAAACTTCCTTTAGACTACTTCCTGGAGAAATGTTTCCTACTTTTAGAACCACTCCAAATCTTGGCATATTCATATAAAATTTCCTATGGGGAACTAAATCATCCATACCGATTGTTGTCAATTAGTCGTTAATATTTTGTTCATTTTATTTTTCAGTAGTTACGAAATGTTGGTTTAATTCATCTAACATTCAAGGCTCACCCTTAAAAATACATACTGTTTTACATTTCATACTGCTCATGACAAGCAAGACCCAAAAAATTGAAAACTCAAAACAATTTCTTACCCAAGCACTGAATAGCATCCAAAGCGACTTGAGTGGCAGCTTCACTGATATACAGAATTGCTCCAGCGCAGTCTTTACGATGAACATGGCCGTTATCACAAGCACGAGCGACATTGTAGAGGTAACAGCGAGATGCACTTAATTTAGTGTACATGTCAGCTATCTTACCCTGCAAGAGAAGTAGAAACCACAGAAAAAGAATACTTATTAATAAAGGAATAAAAATGAAATAAAAATTGAAATACATAATATGCCAACTATATATGATAATATTAAAAAAGTACACCGCAAAAGAAAATAGAAAACAATTTTTTAAAATTATGTAAATGCTCATAGTTAAGAATATAATAATAAAAAATTATAATTAGCTTAACTGGTCACAATTATAATTTGAATTTCCACAGTATTGGCTTCTAATTATTAAAATCAGCAGGACTCCGTTATATATAGTAGAACATTTGTTTTATGAAAGATGGTAATATATATAATGATACTATAATAATTATATATAATATATACAAGGAGCGATAATCACACTCGTGCAAACTGTTCAGACTGCATTAATAGCTTAGTTGTTTGAGCAGCGGGGCATAAACCAGAAAGCCCGGGTTCAAGTCCCGGTCGGGGCAACCAATTCTTTGAACAAATTAAATCATTGAAACAGACGATGATAGTTCAGTCAAGCTTACTTTCATGAAATTGTGTCTTGTCCTTATTAAAAATCAAATTAAACTCTATAAAGACAAGTAAGATCACAAAATTCTCAGATAAATCCCTTCCTCACTTCATGGGTAAGGGATTTATCAACACTTTCCAAAGCCTGGAATTATATATGACTATTCCACTCATGAAATTAAAACTAATAGTGTTTAACTCTACATACAAAATGCCTCAATCAGGGCGGTGTATCTTAAAATGTTTATCACTTTTTCTATCAGAATTTTCTTAGCACTTCTCCCTTCTGGCCAATTATAAACTGTGACTCATCCATTTTAGGATGTGGTATACATCAATCGCTATGTCGATGTCCAATAAAGTGTGCCACTCGTGCTTTGGAAATTTTCAAATAAATCTCCGCCTCACTTTGTGAGTTGGGGATTTATCAACATTTTTAAAGCGCTCGTTTAACTTCAATAATGCATATTTAAGGGAAATCTCAAAAATATGAGATGCTTTTCATTCAAAAAAATAATTTATTGTGTCAAAATAGCAATGACAATGATGGAAGAGTAAATATATATTTCCTGGTGAAAAGCAAACAAAGAACCATCTCGGCCAAAGCTCCCAAGAATGCTGGAGAATGATGCTAACATCAACAAAATAACAATACCAAATATTTAAAAAAAATTATGAAGTGTAACTTTCTTTTTAAGCTTATTTCATTCATATTTGAATACACATATTGTACTATAATGGTCTATAATAGCTTTTCTTTTTCATGTATCATTGATAGTGTATCAATGATTTTATTAATCCGCTATCAACTTAAAATGATGCACGAAAAAGAAAAGCTATTAATTAAGATTATATTACCCCAAATACAGAAGAATGCAAACCTGTAATAATTGGAATTCACCAATTCTCCGATTGAATTGTTTTCGAATGTGAACATATTCAAATGCAGTATCACAAGCAGCTTGCATTATCCTGCAAAAGAACAATAAAATACACTGACGTAAAATAATGTTTGAAGACAAAGTCTTGGATACATAATCTTCACAAATATGATTAAATGAGAAAAGAATAAAACTAACCCAAGGGGTCCTCCACTCAGAATAAGCCGTTCCAAATCCAATCCACTCATCAAAATATAAACTCCTTTTCCTTCTTCACCAAGCAAATTGGTTGCTGGCACTTTACAGTCGGTAAAAATCAATTCCCCTGTATTAGAGCCTCTCATACCTAATTTATCTAATTTTTGACCTCTTTCAAAGCCTTCCATGCCTTTCTCTATAATAAAGGTAGAAATTCCATACTGTGGTTTGTCTGCATTTGGATTAGTTTTCGCGTAGACCTAAACAAAAATTTAAAAGACATTAATTTTTTAAAAATAAAACATTAAAGAACACTACATATTAAAGAACATCAAGGAAATGGATTTGTAGCAATGGAACACCATAATTTTTGGGGTGGACCATATTTTAAGTAACAATGGAATTAGAAATAGAAAGTAACGATTTAAACATATATGAACAAACAACTAATCTGGTTTGTCGGAGAGAATGCAAGATGGCCCAAAAGTTTGAAATGAATCCTTCAAAACATAGAAAACAGGGAAGAGCATTGAAAAATTGGAGAAAGGGAATATCAGCTAGGCATCCACAGTGTGGTGAATAGATTGACAGCAAGTTATGGGGAAATGAAAACTAATAAATGGTGAAAGCTGGAAAGACCATTCCATTTGCAACATTCTATACATTCTAATATTTACTTCAAGTGAAATGAAACATAAAACAAAAGGGAAATACAATCACTCACCACTAAAACATCTGCATCTGGTCCATTTGTAATCCAAAATTTGTTTCCATTTAAGACATAATAATCTCCTTTTTTCTCTGCCTTAAGTTTCATTGACACTACATCTGATCCAGAACCTGGCTCCGACATTGCCAATGCACCTATATGTTCTCCTGAACAAAGCTGTCACAATAATTCTTTGTTAATTCATATCTAAGGACAATTAATCAAAAACTCATTTCAAAAAACATAATATCTCTCTAGAAATTTCGAAGTGAATAAAAATGCCCACTAGTAGAACTACAGAATTATTCCTAAACCAAAGGAGTTCAGAATGATGACTATTACTATTATTATTATTATTATTATTATTATTATTATTATTGTAAAATACTGAAGTAATTATAATTAAAAGATATATATTTTTCCTTTTGAAAATCTGTTCATTTCTTGCCATAATATTTGTTTTGGAGGAATTTTTGAAGGAAAAAAGATTTGGGAGGAAATGGGGTAAAGCAAAGTAAAGGATGAAGGAAGCCATTGTATTAAATTAAGTGTAAAGGAGACAGAAATATGCACGATTTGTTTTTTGGAAGGTGAGAAAAGGATGTAGTAAATAGGCAAGGATTTGGAATATTAGGATATAAATAAAATACATATGCAATGAATGTGAGAAGGGTGACTGTATAACCTAGTGTTATAAATTGCAGAAAATAATTATAAAAGTTGCATAAGAAATCACAAGTTGTGATATGAGGTGGTGCTATTTATAGAATTTAAGTATTGTCATCAGGTACAAATTCTAACTTGTAACTCTTAAAGGAAAGGGGTTAAATAAATGGATAATGATATAACTACTACACAATATGGGATAATACGAAAATGTGTGTACCAACAAGTGCAATTATTTTATCAATGACACAACTTCCTAGCTTTTTATTGGAAAATAAATTACAAAATGTTAATATTAACATTTGTTTTGGTTGGTTTCTCAAAACTTGGCATGGTTTCTCAAAACTTGAAAATAAACCAGTAAGACTGTGTACATATTGTACAACAATTCCAAATTAAAGAAGGAATACGTGAAGTTGGTACCTGCCTTTTTGGATAAATACACAAATGTATTAAACTACAGAAATTAAGATATGTACCTTCGGAAGATACTTATTCTTTTGTTCTTCATTTGCATTTCTATGAATCTGATTTACACACAAATTTGAATGTGCACCGTAACTTAATGCAATTCCTCCTGCAGCACGAGATAATTCCTCCATGATAATACAATGGTCCAAGTATCCCATATTAGATCCACCATAATCACTGGACACTGTCACACCTAACATGCCCATGGCACCAAGCTTCTTCCAAAAGTCCTAAACAATATATGTATTTTTAAATAAAATTAGGTATTTCCTTTCTTAAATGTAACATTTTAAATGATATTAATTATGATACTCACTCTCAATCCAGGAAAATCATTATTTTTGTCTATTTCAGCGGCTTTCGGTGCTAGTTCTTTTTGAACGAAATTAAAAACAGTTTGCCGCAGCTACAACAAAATGTTTATTTGGTTTGTATTAAGCCTTAGTACTTTATCAAAGTATTTTGACGTATTCACAGTGAAATGACAAAAAGCATTTTCATCATGCGGTTAATACTTTTATGTCCGTGAATTCACGTGTACATGCATGGGTATATACACGGGCGCACTCACCTCTTTCTGTTCATTTGTAAGTCCATATATGTCTTCTGTTATTGGGTAGTATTGAGAAGCCAATCGAACGTGTTTCTTACAGGAACCGAAAAACTTTCTTGAACTTGCAACGTTATTTAAATTACGGGCTATCGTAACAAAACACGAGGACATTTTGCCTTTTAAGTTTGTAATTATCTATTTAACACTAAATATGTACTTCAATACTTTTATAAACTGGGAGAAAACGAGATCACTTAGTGGCCGCCCCATACAACTCTGTTTGTTCTTGAACTATCTCGTGACCCGCAGCATGACATCAAACTACTTGGCTCCCTGACGTAACGTTACTTATCTTCAATCGTCACTCACTACAGTGCTACCGATCGTTGGTGCTCGTGGAGAACAGGTTTCGTTCTTGGCGCGTTCGCGGCCAATTCTTAGACGACCACGTGTTCTTCTAAATATAGCACCTACTACCCACCTACACACGTACTACACTCCACACCACACACGGCCAATTCAGCTTTCTGCCTTCCACGCGCCAGAGCGCGTCATCTCGCCATACTGCGGCGAGTCATCCTCGTTGGCCCACGAAGGAAAGAGGTTGTGGAGGGGGAACCGCCACCTGCTGGCCACTTCAAGGTCGAGACGGTGCACCAAGGTCGACGGGGTGCACTCCAGGTGTATTGGTGGCCAGTGGGTGGCTTAACGTTCAGGCCCGCAAAGCGGGCGGGCCCAGGTAAAGTGGGCCTATTTTTAGGCTGACGATTTCGCGGTTGTAAGAAATATTAAGTACTTAAACTTTCTCTGATAAATTGCGATAGTTGATACAATAAAAGATTAAAAGCAGCAAGAACGATTTTCCCCCGCTTGAGTAGCGTATGTAATCCTGTTTCTAAATCAACGTAATCAGTAACATTGATTTATGTTATAATCATAGACTGATGAGTATAAATTTGTCAAATGATATTTTATTACACAAGGTACACATACTTCTTGTGTTTGCTATACACTTTTATAAAGGAGCCCCGAATAAAAAGTTTTGCGGGCGAGCCCGCACTAATTCCGTCTCGCTCCTGCTGGTGACGAAGATTCTCTTGAGGATATGAGACTTCGTTTTGTGTTGTTTTATTAAATCATTCTGTTATGTTTTGTACATAGCAATAATGTGAAATTAACAAGTCTCTCTTACGTACGAAGAGCTAACTAAATAGGAATAATTGGGGATAGAGTGAACTCTAACTCTAATGCCACCACCAACAAACATTGTGACCCCTCCGTGTTTTCTTTTGGAGTTCTTCAAATAACCGATCTATGATTCCGAAAGAGTTTATAATTACACACCGATATGTGTCCTGATTTCATCGATGATTTTAGTCATGTTTTTCTAAATAATAGCAGACCTGGTGTCGTTTCAACAGTAATATTTCTTTTTCAAGAAATGGTGCTTAAGTGATTGAGCATTTACGTGGAAGACCGACACGCGACGAGGAACCTGAGAGAAAGAGATTTGTAAATGGCCGTGGCAACGCTTCTCAAAGCCCCTTAGGGCGTTGAGCCCTTTGCGTTTTCAGAGTAATCTTCCATTAATGTTTCAATACGTCAGTTGTCAAGAGGGCCGCCAGGTAACATCTTCGCGTACGCGCCTCCTACTAAACGCCCCTGCGTCACCACCTAGCGGCCAGAATTGGGAAGGCATTAGGATGTGGGTGTTTAGGACACTCCACAGTGGTTGTAATAGCCCTTGTGAAGCAGCGAACTTTTTTTATAACAAATTTCACATGAAATTGTCCGGGATTCGACGGGAATCGAACCCGGGCCTCCTTTGCTAAAAGAGAGCGACTTCACTCTGAGCCATCAGATGACTCATAAGCGTGACGTCTCCACACTCTGGACCTAGGGCGCTGACAGTGAAGGAAAGTGTTAACCCCCACAACACACTTTTCGCGAACATATTTAGAGTAAAATTGAATTATATAAACAAAATCCCGATTTATTTTAAATTATAATATTGGAAGAATGAGGGAAAGATAGTCGCAAAATAACAAGGAAGGATGTTGTAGTTTCGATTTCAAAGATTGGAATAATACATTTAAAAATATATGCTCGACGTTTTTCTCATTCTTCAGTTGCCGTTTATTTTCTTCGTAGGAAAGGGGGAAAAAGCAATTATTTAAAAACTTTTGTACCGCCTTTTCACTATCCATATCAATAAACAACACTAATTTCATGAGTATCGCTAAAGGCTGCCCCGCGCACAGAAGTATATCACAATCATGGACGCTCGCTCACTAGTAGGCAGTTGAATCGGGATCCAAAGCCTTCGCACGCTTCGTCCATGAGTGTGTGTG
>BOPP01000127.1:3495192-3510112 GCA_017312745.1 Gryllus bimaculatus | reverse complement strand
GGGGGATTCGCGATGCGCTGCTGCCATCCAATCCGTCGTGAAGACGTTGGATACATTCGCCAATGGCCTGAACCAGAGAGTATACAGCATTACTTATATGGCCTAAACAACATTCGCACGTTACCTGCGTTGCATAGACGCGCTGGTGGCGATCGCAAGGAAGGCCGAATAAATGAGAAACAGCAAAATAAAATGAAACGAAAAAATGCTCTTTTTATTTCCTTGGGCGTTGACACACGACTAGCACACCCAAAGAAAACGACGCTGCTTTCCTGCAGGTTTGGGGTTAGTACCGAGTCGGGAACAGAACTAGGCGCTGGTGTTTAAATAATTACATAATTTGAACATAAATTAATATTAAAATCAATTTTGCCAAATAAAGGAAGGTAAACGAAAACTCTAGGTTTTTTTGGGAAGGGGACATGGTTCTCATGCCCCCCCCCCGATCAGCCAGTGATCAGTGTATGTCAAAAAATTTTCTCGCTTTTTCTATCCGATTTTTCTTACCGCTCCTACCTACTGGCCAACATAAACTGCGACTCGTCTATCTCTGCAGGCGGTATGTATTGATTGATATGTTCTAAAACACCTGATAATTTCTAAAACACCTGTGTTTCCTATGATAAAGCCGTCAGTTATCCACACGTTCTGGAGATCAAAACTTTCCACCACTCTTTTGAGTAATACCAGACGCTTCCTTGTCAGGTCTATTCGAATGATGTCTCGCGAGATCTCGTGAAATCTCGTGATCTCTCGCGAAATTTCGTGAAATCTCGCGAGATCTTGTGAAATCTCTTGAAATCTCGCGAGATCTCTTGAAATCTCATGAGATCTCGTGAAATTTCGCGAGATCTCGTGAAATCTCGCGAGATCGCGTAAAATCTCGAAAAATCTCGCGAAATCTCGTTAAATCTCGTAAAATCAAGAGAACACTTGAACACTTGAACACTTAACACAGGAACACTTGAACACTTCAACACTGGAACACTTGAACACTAGACTTGAACATGTGAACACTTGAACACTTGAACACTAGAACACAAGAAGACTTGAACATGTGAACACTTGAACACTTGAACACTTGGACACTTGGATACTTGAACATTGGAACACTTGAAAACTTGAAACTTGAAGACTTGAACACTGGATCACTGGAACACTTGAACACTGGAACACTTGAACACTTGATTACTTGAACACTTGAACACTTGCACCCTTGAACACTTGACCACTTGAACACTTGAACTCTTGAACTCTTGAACTCTTGAACTCTTGAACTCTTGAACTCTTGAACTCTTGAACTCTTGAACACTTGAACACTTGAACACTTGAACACTGAAACACTGGAACACTGGAACACTGGAACACTTGAACACTTGAACACTTGAACACTGGAACACTGGAACATTGGAACGCTTGAACACTCTTAACACTTAAACACTTGAACATTTGGGCACTTGAACACTGGAACACTTGAACACTTGAACACTTAAACACTTAAACACTTGAACACTTGGACACTTGAACACATGAATACTTGAACACTTGAACACTGGAACACTTGGACACTGGAACACTTGAACACACGATTACTTGAACACTTGAACACTGGAACACTTGAACACTTGAACAATAGAACACTTGAGTACTTGAACTCTTGAACACTTGAACACTCCAACACTTGAACACTTGAACACTTGTACACTTGTACACTTCATCACATCTCCACTTCATCACTTCTCCACTTCATCACTTCTCCACTTCATCACTTCTTCACTTCTTCACTTTTGCTTCACTTCTTCGCTTCTCCCCTTTTTCTTCTTCATTCTTCTCCACTTCTTCTTAACTTCTCCACTTCTTCACTTTTTCGTTCTCTTTCTAATACCGCAACTACTGTGCTGCCCGACGGGCGACATTCGAATTAATCTTCAACGAGGAGTGTACTCTAGGGCGGCACTCTCACCACAAAGATTAATCGGAGAACTGTTGCTGAAAGCGGGAATCTACCTCTAAATCGACTTCCTTAATTTGTGCGCACCACAAGCACTTGTTTCGATAACCAACCGTTTCACGCGCCCGCGAAAGTGGATGATCGATGTTTTCGTAATGTGCTTTATCTCGTCCTCTGGCATCGCTGGTGCATATCAGGCAACGGATTCATCGGAAGAGTAATTGGCATAATTGTAAACGATATTTCGTGTAAGAAGAATTATGGCAACCCGTACCGACTAGTATCGAAACATGTCAGTACTCGTACTTGCACTCGGTCTAATACGAGCCGGTGTATGGACTGCAACTAATTACTTGCTATTTTGTTTGTAATCGTCTAGTTTTCAAAAAGTCAACATGTGCGTGAGATTAAGCTGTTCTAAAAAGAGCATATTTTAATAGGGGACGTGAAACCTCAAATAATCGGTTTAAAACTTCTCTCAACTGGACAAGTTCTGACAGTTTTGTTTTACAATATTCGTGAAGTGCATTTAAGTGTTAATGAAAGCACAAATCTCACTATTCTTGAGTCCATTTATATTGTGAAAATGCGCGAATACCTACTAAATCTTTACGTAGTGGGATGAAGAAACTTGTGAACTTATATCACGCTCGGGGAACTTGCAAAAAATGAACAAAAACACTAGACGTATTTAAGCAGCATCGACAAGTTTGTCAACAACTTAGAAAATCTGTTTGACATTATACACGCGGATGGACTTGAATTCATGAAAATAAATGAAGATAGGTTTTTTTGAGCGCGAAAGAAAGCCAGGTGGACCAGGCCACTTAGCTCAAGTGGGAAGACTGGTTGATAAAGAGAAAAGGGTCCGCCTTAGAACTATTAAGGAAGAAAAACGGCGTGCTATGTATTTCTCCGTGGCAACTTCTTTGACACCATCTTATAAACCGTTAAAAAACGATTCATCTTCTGATTTGAATGAAACTATGGATTTACAAGTAGATTTGCCAACGCTGATCGAGATAACACACGACCTGGAACGAGTGAAACATGCAAGTGGAAAGATTTAATTACTCCAAAATTAGTAGCAGCGCTGGACAGGTGTCAGATAAGTGTGATAGATTCCGTGTATATTCTTGAAGCTACCATTGAGACAGACATAATAGTGACGACTTTTCAATAAGTTGCAGCTAAAAGCCAAAAGGCGTGAGCCAAAAGGCAAAGGCGAATGCTATTTCGAAGCACAGACTTCATTCAATCCGTTCCAAGGCTTCTTCGCCTTGCTGAAGAGAACCGAATTGTTCGAAAACGATTAGCAAAACTGGATTTTTCACTTATCCTATTTTGCAGAGACCGACGACTTGGGTTCAAAATTCATCCCAAGACCTTGGCAACCCTATCAAAACTCAAAATTTCTGAGTGGTATTTGGGACCCATTGGTCAAGGTGTTTTGAACGAGATATCCTTTGGTAAACACTAGCAAACACATTATTTTGCTTACGCCTATGTCATCTCTTGCTATACTGTTTCAACTTCGATTCGTCTCATCAGTTTGGGAGGAGTTGAGATCAGCAACATGACTTACCTCATACGCAAGGACAGTAGTGGGGAGAACTAGAAACATTAGGATCGAATTTTAAAAGAGCAATTCCTCAATCCAAAGAATTCGTACGAATAAACGGAAAGAGCGTGCGGAATTCATAAAAGTTTATTTTGGAAACGAGGTCCAAGACGCTGCAACTGTTCACTGGGATGGAAAACAGTTGCCTGATTTAGACGCTGGAACGTCAAAAGAAGATCTTCCAATCGTTATTTTAAATCGAAATAAAAACTTTTTTCTGTGCCAAAGTTGGAAAGCTCTTCAGGAAGCAAGCATTTGAAAGCTGCTTGGAACACGATTGAATACTGTGATCTTGAAGATAAAGTGAGATTATTTCTTATGATACTACAACTTCAAATGCAGATCGTATCAATAGAGCCTGCGGGCTCCTGGGACAAAAACTTAATAGAAAAATGTTTATTTGTGTTTGGCGCCATCATGTGTATGAATTGGTATTACAAATTAAGTTCGAAGTAAACTCAGAGAAGTGACTACAAGACCTGATCGTCCAGTCTTCAAACACTCTCGAGATAGCTGGAAGAGTGTCAATTCTGATAAAATACAGTGTTAAAGAGCAAAGTCTTTACAATTCTTCCTTAAAACTAAAACAGCGCATACTTTTTCACCCGTATTTTCAGGCAAAATTACGCGAAAAGTACTAAAATCTCCGAAAAATTGTAAATGACCTTATTTCAAAATCTATCTTTAAGGAACAGACCTCATTAAGGGAAATAATCTCTGTCTTCATAAAAGTAGTTGTAGGAAGACGCTGAAAAAAACATTTTTTTGTTGCTATTTTCGAAAACATTATTTTCAACGAACATACGTCCTGCATCATTCTCTTAAACGTCCTTCACACTAACTAAAAACAAAATTTAACGAAAAACAATTCTGCCACTTTTCTGAAAATTTGGAAAATGTCCCAGGGGCTTCATGGAAAGTACTTCCCAAAATTAAAATATCGGTTTCAAATTCCAGGGACCGCGATATCAGCCAGATCAATCGGAATATCAATTTTGAAGAAAATTGGCTGAACGGTTTAGCCACTAGTCTTGTTCACAGACGGACGGACATACCTTTTGCCGCCATTCATTTTTTGGTATCAAGGACACACAAAACATGGAATCTGGCTACACCATTTGTTAGAACATCCTCCTCCTAAATTTCGCAACTGGATTTATCCTTTTTTCGTTACAGGGCCTGACAATAAGAGTTTTTATGTCGAAAATTCGAAATTTTTCGCGCAGCATTACATAACTTCTTTTACTACTGCCTAAGCGGTAGAGAGACAGTAAAAATGCAGAGTGGAATGAATGTATAGATTGAAATGGGAGTATCTGTTCTGCCGATCAAAATATTTTTAGCAATATCATTAGTACTACATAAGTGTAGTTATGTCTTCACGTTAGTGAAAACTTTTGCAAAAAAATATTACCTGATAATGAAAGCAATCCTTCAATCAACCTCTAAAAAAATCTAAATCTAAAATTTGTAATAGTACTTTAAAGTACGCACAATGAAATAAAGTTTGATTTCAAATATCATTATTTCTTAAATCTAACATGAATGACAATTACTTAATTTAGGAAGAAAATATTTGATATCCCAACAAGTAAATTTCACATAGTGTGTGAAAGTTTTCATAGTTGAAAGTTTAAGACTACCGATTGGGAAAATAAAGGTGAAGTAAACCTTGTCAAAACCCCTACTATTTGATTTATCAGTAATGTTTTATTCTTCATGTTTACAGGGGAAAAATATATAAGCTGTCTTCAAAGCTACTCTTTAATTGATTTTCATGCTTGAATATGATTATAATACAATATAATGTATATTATCAATACTGTTTCTCAATTCAACATACTGTACAATACAATAAACTCATGGATATATAACAACTGTATAGAAAATGTATTGACTTTAAAGCTGCAGGTTTACTACCTGTGAAATATATTACTACACTTCTTTTCTATAAGTTACATGGTTTGGTGTTTATGTTTCATAGTAAACAAAAGAAAATTTTGAATCACAAACAAATGTAGAAATGCAGCCTCTTGATTATAACATTAAAGACAACTTGATCTGTATTAATAACAGGGAAAAAAATTCTGATTGTCCTCTGTAATTTATATTCTGATCAAAACTATTCTGCATATGAAATTGAGGAGTCATCAGTATTCAGAGTTGGGTTGGTTATTTTTGTAAGCCTAAGATTTTCAGTTTATTTTTAATATCTACATTATTATTTTACAGAAAATAAACCATTTTATCAACAGCTGTAATATATTCTTTCATAAAGTAATAGAACATACATTTTACATATTTTTAAGGCAAGATATTAGAGGTTCTAACAGAATATCAACAACATCAGGAAAATGACTCTGATTACACTACACAAGTTGTGTAATTAGAACCATTAATATACTTTGTAGTAAACTATGGGATTTATTCAGAAACTAATTTAACCATAAACTAAACAAAACTTTTGTGATATGTAGAGTGCTATACAAGATAGAAATTAAGTGCAATAAATAATTATTGTCTAAAAAAAATAAACATTGTGTTTTCTAGTTATTCCAAAGAAACCACAATACTGAATAGAGAATGAAACAACAATTTTTCAGGATTCTTAAAAATGGTTGATTCTATAACACTAATATAAACATTTTTAAATATCTTTTCACACTTTAAAGTGCAACATAAAATCATTTGTAGGCATGCCCTCATAGAAATTAGTAGTTTAATTGTTCTCCAATTATTCATTTTAGACATTTCATAAGTCGTTGGACATTCCTGAGGAAGGCTGATGTGTAACAGCAGAAAATGTACAGGTTATTAACATTCAACCATGAACATTTTGGCAAATATTTACCGCTGTCACCAACAACTCTAATGTCACTAACACCAATGCTAACACGCATCTATTATCTTGTATCAATATACTTCTACTATTTTGAATAGCATTTTAATACTGACCATGAGTGCATCACACCAGGAACATGAAATTATTTTAACAACAGAAGTACTTTAAAATGCTGCATTCAGACTTAGAAAATGTCCATGAAAGTTCATTGATTATTCAGTCACATTCAAACCCCACTACATGTCAAATGGAACAAATTGGAATATAAGCCTTAAGGATCATTAAACAAAGATATTGAGATAATGCTGAAGAAATTTACATAAATATAATGATATTAATTCTAATAATTTAAAATCTATGTATACAGTTCTTGATGCAGAAAATTATCTTAAAATGATATTAATTTTGTAATGATAGATTTTATGAAATTTTCTATGAATATCAATAGATAAAATTAATACTGAATGAAACTGGTGTAAATTACCAACAAAATCCTCCAGATTAATTATAAAGACAACTCTCTCTTCTAATGAATTTTAAATATTTAACGAATAATTCATGATCTCTACTGAACTCTATGCAGAATCCTTGGACAGATATAAGGAAAAGAAATTAAATAGCTATGAAATGCAAAATAAAAATTTTCAACTCTTGAATAATTTATATTTTATAAATGAGTGTTTGCCTGCAATGTTTTAAATACTTTTAATATTTTCAAGTTAAAATTTATGAAAATTACAATTACAATAAAAAAATCTAGAAATAGAAAGAAAATGAAGAATTAAAAATGAAAACAACCTGTATCTCCTCATTTTATTTACAGTTAATTTATTAGCTTTGCTTTACTTTTCAGTCTGATAATATATATTTTCTTACAGTGACATTTAATTCAGCACTTTTTTAATCAACATTTCTTTAAGCATTAAGGTCTGTGTTGAACATTATGTGTCCATAAACATTCAAAAATTTTGTAAGGAAATTTTTTAAAATTACAACATATTAGAAATATTGCTATTGCAGAGAAATTTAGAAATGTATAAGCTATAAAAATGATACAAATTATTATTTTTCAAATTTTTTATGATTGAAACAAAGTTGTTATTTTAAAGCATGACTTTAGTATTTTAATATTCTGTATTTCCACAGCTCTAGTTTCACAAAGTTGAGATTGAAGAAGGAAATTATATTAACACTGAAGAAAAAACAATGTTAATGCCAATGTTTCTTACAGGCAGGAATGGTGGCATTTATCCTACTCAAAAAATTATATACATTTTAATACTTTGAGAAATAAGGTAAAATTTACCAGTATACTTAAAAGTCTGTGTCTTTCTACATAAAGCATGATTCAAATATTAAGATTTTAATAATTATTTTTGAAAACAAATTAAACCCATTATTATTTTTTTTATTTTCTGGTATCCATGTTGGGAGGTTCATTAATGAGAATACCACAAAGAGTCACCATGATCACAATTGTGAGTTATGAATCTACTTGACACATCCACTTGGTAAAGATGAAATGCATTGAAGGAATAAGAGAAAATAAACCAACAATCAATCTTAATATAAAAGTATAAAATAACAAGTTAAACATGAGTACAGTACCATAATACACAATTAACACAATGCATTCAAAAGTACTCTTCACAACATGAAAGCTGTCTCTGCTCAGCAACATTTTGCTAAATCACAAATTGGAATCTCAGTACTAAACACTAAATCAATAAATAAACAATAACTTGGCAGTCATGACTATTGAGAGGTATGGCATAATATACATGTTAATACTCTAAATAGTATGAAATATACACAAAGGCAGAAATGAGTAGTTCTGTTTATAAGACTCTTAATACATACTTTCCCGCATACTTCCAGTCTTTCATATACTTGCATGTAACTCTTCCTTTCAACTATAAAGTACTATAGAAATTTTTCTCAGCCACAAAATATGCAGAAAAATACACTATTATATGAATAAATAACTTTGTATTTTATATGTACATATTTCAATTTATAAAGAAAGAGAACCTCCAAAAGGACATCAACATAAATTGTAGTTTGGACCCAGATTTATAACTGAAGATCTCTTACATGCCCATTTGATGTGCAATAGGCACCTTATTTCTAATATAAGCATAGTACTACTTTTCACTCTTGATGACCACTGAAATTACATAAACATTTATCTGAATTGCATTTTTATTTCAACAATCTACAATCTCTAACATGTTTTTTATTTACCGTTTCATCAGTATCTCACATCAAATGTATCACTAGTTCACGCATAAATGATAAAATTATGACCCATTTTGCAGAAGATTCTTCAACCCCCTCCTTGAGGATTAAATTGTCAAGTACAAATAAATGTGATACAATTTTAAATATATTAAATTCATGTTTAAAACTGCTTCACAATTTTAAAAATTGGATACATTTCAATTCATTTTACATTTGCTGAAAATTGTTCATTGGCTTCAGACTGCTAACTTCTTGGAAGTTGTTGTCTTTCCAACATTACAAATTGTATTTATATTCTTTAAAATGTGATAAATTTATTGTTTCAAGAAGAACAGTTTTCATTGAAGTAATATAAGTATAGCAAGTGAGTAAAATTGTTCTATTTTCTTAGAATAACTTGTATCCTGTATAATAAGTTCTACATACATATCATCTATATATTTAGATTCACAGCCATTTATCAAGTTATTATATGAGGGGTGTGAGAAAAAGTTGTAATTATCAAGCAAAAAATAAAAATATTAAATTGGATACAAAGTAGATATGGAGTACATGAGTTTCATTTACGTACAGAATATTTGTGGGATGTTAAAAAGAGATTTGCTATTGCAAGATAGTCATGGAGGTTACACATATGAATGAACAAAAATTGGATGTACAAATTGTAAAAACATATTGCAAAAGCAATTTTTTGAGATAGTATACATCGTAGTTAATTATATTAGTGAAATTAAAAACCTATTAGAAAAAGGCAAAGTATTTGATAATGAAAACAATACAAATTAACAACATTTTTATAGTACACATTTAAAATTGGAAGATTAGCAGGGAAGAAAATTTAAGTGAAATGCTAAAGAAAGGCATACATAATGTTCGAAGTTCATTAACTGAATTAATAATCATGCAACTCTAGGGAGAAAAATAAGAAAGAGAAATTTAAAAATGAAGTCTCAAAACGAAAATAGAGAAGCTATTCATCATTCACCTTTTCTTAAGAGATCAGCAGAAAAGCTGGAGAAATTCAAAACTTCATATTAGACTATACATGTAGAGAGTTTGATGAAATGATGAAACAAAAAAGTGTTCTAGATGATTGGAGAGTGTGGCATACTGCAGTTTTTGAACACTTAGAAATCAAAATATTATTTAAAGATGTGAGTAAAATTTAACATATAAAATATAAATTTTTTTTTCAGCTTTAGCAGAAATAAATTGAAAATAACTTTTCTTTTCTGGAGGAGAAAACAAAAAGTTAGCAGCAGATCTAAACTTCTTTCAATAATCTGCATCCTCAACATGTAGTACCTATCAGCAGCGTCGGAATACTTATAATTCTTATGGGTTTGTGGAAAATCAAATAAACTCATACTGCGAATGCATGGGGTTGGAATCGTCCAAAACTATTAAAAACAATTTTTAGATAGTCCTTTCTTATCATCCATATTACCTACTCAGCCAAATGCATACTTGTGAAGAACAGTTAATACAGTCGTGTACATATTTTATAAGAGTAAAATGTTTTCTACCCTTCTAAAAAACAGTAGTATTAATTTTCATAAAATTGAAATTTTGCATTGAAAAAGTCCAACTGTGGGAACATGGTATAATTTATTCTATGCGATTATGTAACTCTTTCATTATAAAATATGTATATTACAATGGAAGAAATAAATACATTACTTAGATAAGGTATAACAATTTTAAGATTATTATAACTTCTTTTTGGAATGTGTTCTAACATATTGTATCACAACATTCAATATCAGTGGTCAACAAGAGAGAAAAAATGGAAGATATCTCAAATTACAAGTAATATGTGAATTTATTGAAAGGTCATTGGTGTTACTGATTTGCTTATCGCTGACAAATTAGCTTTAGCAACATCTTTTAAAATATAAAAAGTTTATTTAAATACATTACCTATAAATGACATCAGAAAGAATTCTAGAGATATAAAAATGTAGTATAATACTGTGTGAAATAGGAGAACAGAGTACATTCTGAGTGGTGAGTCATTTGTACTTTGGATCACTCACTCCATATGAACTGTACTGACGACATTGTGCCAAAGATTTTACAAGATTGCATTGCGATCTTTCAGTACAAGTTTCAAAATGATGCCACCAATGTGATACTCGAATTTGTCTACTTTAAACAGCTCGTAATTGGCTATGGGTCAAGACAATGCATCAAGTCTTTATATTTTAAGTACATTTAGACCTATGTCTCAAACTAACCAGTGAATGCATTCTTTAAGAGCATTAGGAGACAATCATACAAGTGCAGCTTTACACAAAGAATCAGGGGAGAAGTTTTGAATAAGACCAGTAAAGTTCGGGACGTGAGCCACGCTAAAATTTTAAAAGGAGGTATTTTTGTATAATGTATGAATATAGACCTTTGGGTTGTATTGCTATTTGGTGGGTTCATTTTCATTAAATACTTTTCAGTTGCACAGTTCAGAGCACTTTCAACATTTAGGTAACAGCGTTCACATTTCAACGTAAAATAAAACAGTTCTTATAAATAAGTATAAAACATAGAACATATTTCTCCCTCACACGCTGCTCTCCCCCTTGCCGACCGAGGTGATGGGGAAGGTGTACTTCTGCGCGAACCCCTTGTCCTGCACTTCCCCCAAGTTCGAGAGCAGCGGCAACGACTCCATGGCGTGCAGACTGTTTGTGAGCGCCGGGTGGTGGCGGTACCTGCCGTCGTCCGCCTTGCCCCGGTTGGCGTTGCAGACGGCGGGCCCCCTCCCGCCCCCCTGCCCGTGCCCGTGCCCTTGAACGGAGTGGTACACCGCGTCCGCCGGGTGGCACTTCCACCGCTGCTCGGGGCACATCCTGAACACGGTGGCGGTGGCGGCGCCGGCGCCGGGGACCTTGAAGTCCTTGATGTTGTTGTTGCTGGCGTGGCTGCACAGGCTGTTGTCGTCGGCCGACGGGCTGGTCTGCGCGCTCTGCGGCAGGGGGGAGGGCGTGGCGGGGGCGGAGGTGGATGCGGGGGTGCAGAGCGCGAGGCTGCGGCGGCGACGCGGCGCGCGGGCGCGGGGCGGCGGCGGCGCCCGCCCGCGCGCCGCGCCCCCTCGCACGCCGCCCCCGCGCCCGCCCCGCCCCCTCCCCCCGCGGCGTCGCACGTGCGGCAGCAGCTGGGCGGCGTGTCGTAGCGCTCCGTGCGGTCGGAGCTGGAGTCAGACTCGGTGTCAAGGCGGCGGCGCCCGGCGGGGGCGGGCGCGGCCGCGGGCCGCCGGTGCACGTCCGCGCTCACTGTCACCGAGTCGGCCGACGAGAAGGGCGTGCCTGCACGCTGACGTACGCGTCGCTGGACGTGCCGCCGCCGCCGCCGCCGCCCCCGCCCGTGCAATCCTCGCTGGACAGCTGGCGCGCGACTCGAAGCTCGGATCGTCGGTGGAGGAGTGGGCGCGAGGTCCTGGGGCCCGCGCCGCGCGGCCAAGCGACGCCGCGCCGCGGCGGCGGCGGCGGCGTGCGGCGGCAGCGGCGGCGGCCAGGCGCGCCGACCCGCCCCGCCGGCAAGCGGCCCGTCGCGCTCCGTCGCCCCCGCGCCCGCCGTCAGCGAGCGCCGGCAGTTGGACGCGCGGTCGCGCCACGCGCGGTCCACGTTCAGCACCAGGCTGCTCGCGCGCGACGAGATGCTCGACACCTGCGGGAACAGCGCCCCACAAACACAAGCAGATGAAGCGCAAGATCTTGCCTGTCCGGGTGACGCCGCGTCGAAGGCTGTGTTGCCAGTAGGCAATACAGTCTTCGACGCGGCGTCACCCGGACGGCTAAGATCATACACATGACTCTGGCAGCTGAAGCCTACGACTTCATAAAAGGCAAATTATGCCTGGATAGCCGAAGTTGCTTAGGCTGAAAGGTCGAAGCGGTCTCACGCCTGTAGGATCGCGGGTTCGAGTCCCGCCGGGGACATGGATCTTTATGTGTGTCTGGTTGCGAGTGTGTGAGTTCCGATGCCTTTACCGTTACCCCCGAAGTTACAAAACCAATGTTGATTACAGTGGCAAATCAGCAACAAAATAATTGCTTATGATGAAATTACCCTTTATTGACATTGTCAGCCGGGGGAGAAAATGTGTAGCATTTTATGACCACTTAATTACATAATAATTATTATTTTGTGTTCACGGGAGGTTGGTTGGCTTTAAATAAAACCACACTAGTTTGCTAACGTGGCATAGTCACGCATAAGCTACTCACGTGTCATAGATTCGTTTTTCGCAACGTAGTTCAAACATTCCCAAAATAGGAAGAAATGCTTTATAAACAATTGTGAAAAGAAAACTGTTCCTTATTGGCAAATCGAACATGTTCAAACCAATATTTACTACTAGGGAGCTCTTCAAATGACAACCTATGAGTTTGTTATACCTGGAACTGTCAACCTGTTTATACTAAATAGAGTTAGTCAACACCGAGTAAACATTATTTACTTCAATCATGAGGGCTTTTTGATAATTTTACAGCCGTATGTAGGGTTACAAAAATTCAATAATAATATTACAATTTGACCAACATATTAAATGAAAACGAAAATATTTGAAGATGTACTAACTACAAAATATTATATTATACAAAAAATATAGTTATTAATAACTGAGCAACGTAGAAGGTTAGCTTAAAATATATGTTTTTACGGCGTTCCAACCACTCATTTACTCTCGTATGAACATCTAAATAGTGCGCCTCATTACACCCCGTGAACAGGTAAAAAAGAGTTAGAGCTATCGCGTGATTTTTGACTGCCTGCTTCTGAGGAGGCGGTTTTGGTGGGTAACTGAGGGAGTGATGTGAAAGGGGGAGGGACGAGAGAGGGAGCCAGATATTGAGGGAAAGGGAAGGGAGAGAGACTGAGTGCAGAGGAGTGGGGAGAGTGAGGCGAAAGAAATGGGGAGGGGAGGAGAAGGCAGGCGGGCGAGAAGAGGGTGGGGATTTGAGGGAGGGGTGGCGACGAGTTGCGGGGGTGGAGAGGTGTGTTGGGGAGAGGGGAGGAGAGGGCGAGGCGAGCGCTAAGGTCGTTTGCAGGCCGCACCCCCAATATCGAGTCGCAGCGCCTCCTTGGACGAAGCCCGGGCGATAATTACAGAGCGCCCCGAGAAAAATGAGATCTTCCAATATTCACGACGGCGCCGGCAGAGAGCGTTCGGGTCGATGCTTTAATGGCCACCTCCGAACTCTTTCTGCTTTCAACGCCACCTGCGTCCGCAGGGCTAACGAAGGTAAAAGGTTTTGAAGATAGAATTTATATTCTTAAAAAAATCATAGTAAATAATTAACTGCATGTGCTGAGCCGAGAGCTTTAGGTTCGTGTCTCGATAGAAGACGTTTTCTTGAGCCGTTCTCTGGCGATGGTATTACATTCGTTCAATCTATGCATAAGAAATTGTCATTAAATGAAACATTTGTAATTGTGATAAAATATAGGGTAAAGAGAAACAAATATTTTATATTTATTCCGTGGAAATTACCAAGCGAAGTTTAAAGTAGTGTAATCTAATATTTGCAATTTCAATGCCCTTAATTTTTATTTTCTAAACAATGACTGCCCTGTGGGCTAAATTATCACTCACAGTGATCGTTACCAACTGTTGAGATCGTTTCTTGTAATGAATTTGGTATGTAACATAGACTCCCTCCCTCTCCCCCTCCCCCTAAAGCGTAGAGTCTAGCTCTCTCTGACCATTTCGGCAAGGATTCCCACATGGTTCAATTTAAATTTGTCGGCGTCCTAGGGCATTAAATTTTTTTTCTATGTCCACGAGTTATGTTTATGACAACGTAATCTACAAAATAAGAACTCTTGTAATCTTTCAAAACATATTTGTCTATTCTTCTCCAATTACAATTTTTGGTGAGAGGGGTTAGAGGCGAGCAGTTTCTCGAATTCGATGTGAAATTGAACTGACTTATTAGCTTCCGAAAATCGTTTGGAGCCCCACAAATCAAGGGGCCCAATGAAAGAACTGATGGGAAAACAATAGAAAAATTAGAACTCGGGAAAATCATTATAGTAGTTATATGTCGTGGTAGAGCAGTTTCATGTTTCGTAAAATGTTCAATTAATTTTTTACCTTAAATAGTTAATTACAGTCATTTCTTGTACGGTAGGACTATGAAACGAAAAATGTGAAACAATTCTGAAAATTTTACAAAACAATGCTGTCAATAAAAGCATTTTAAACATTCGAATTGTAGAAAGAGGAGAGAGAGGGGAGAGAGAGGGGAGAGAGAGGGGAGAGAGA
>BOPP01000127.1:3436220-3494893 GCA_017312745.1 Gryllus bimaculatus | reverse complement strand
CCCGCCAGGGCCGCTCCCCCAAAGGCCACTACGCCCGCACCGGCCTCTGCTCGGACGAGCTTCACGTCGCCTGCAGAGCCCTGCTCCGACGGCCAGCGGGACCCAGCAGCGTCACCTCGTCGTCGGGCAGCGCGGGAACAGAAACTACGTGACGGTCACTCGGCGAGCACGGCGCGCGCGTGTGGCCAGCGGCACAACAACAACACAACAACAAAAAAACAAAAGGCGCGTCAAGGCCGCAGCCCCGTTCGGCGCTCACCCGGTGTGTCGTGGGAGTACGCCGTCCATCCTGGCAGGAGCAAGCTGCTGGGCCAGCCTGCAGCAGCTAGCAAGGCGGCGCGGGGGCGGATGCGGGGCCGGGGCCGGGGGTGGCCACGCGCCCCCCAGAAGCGCCCCAGCGCCCGGACAAAGTGGACTATCCACGGACCTGGGGGAAAATAAAACCCTGGGGGGGGGGGGTTTCCCCGGCCCCCCCTCGGCGCCGCTCGCACGCCGAGTCGCCCTTTTCTTTTTTTGTTCGCCCCCCGAAGGTACGACGCATTTTGTCGCTGCATTCACTCTGCTTCGGTTTATTAAAAACAATCATCCTGATTACCAAGATACTAACTGTACTAGTAAGAAAACTCACGGCTTGAAACAGGATACCTCCTTCCTCACTCTCATCTCTTCTCTCTTCCTCTCTCTCATCTCTCCTCTCTCCTTCTCTCCTCTCTCTCTCTCTCCTCTTCTCCTCTCTCATCCTCTTTTCCTCTTCTCCTCTCTCTCCTCTCTCCTCTCTCTCCCAGGCCCACGCCCGCGCAGGCCGACGAGGAGGCGACGCCGCACGTGGCGGGCGGCAGCGGCGCCAGCAGGTGGCAGCGCTCCGAGTCCAGGTGCTCCGCCGACGTCACCAGCGAGTTGGGCGCCGACGGCGCGCGCTGCGGCTTGGCCGGGCCCACCGTCGTTATAACCTGCAAGGGGCCCACGCTCGCTGCGGCCGCCGGGGCGCGCCCACGGCTTGACCCGGGAGGGAGGGGCGCTGGGAGGGACTTCGAGCCGGGGAAGAGAGACCTTCAGGAAGGACTAGCCAGACCGAAACTAAGGTCGCTCGGGAGAACAACAGGTTGGCCCGAAAGCAGGAGGAACATTAGTAGGATTCATCATTAGTCACCTGCCAGAGCGGCTGAAGAGGGAGAGCGAATAAACAGAAGTTTAAGATGTGGGTACAGAGGAGCGCGGTAAGTACAAACTGGTGGGTAAAGCTTAATGAAAACGTCGAGAATGCGTAAGAATTGAGATATCATTCGTATGCTAAGGCGAGATTGTTCAATGTAGGAGGTTATGGAAGATAAGGAGAATGGAGTGTAAGAAACGAAAGGGAAGAAGTTTATAGATATTTTCAAGGTGGATGACGAATTAAAAAAGAAGGGCAAAAGATAAAAATGTGGAGAAGAAGAGAGCGTATGGGACCACCAGGAAGGACTAGGAATGGCTGAACAAGAGTCGAGAGATTTATAAGAACATAAGAAGGGAATCATGAGAAGAATGTTGTGAATGGAACCTGGCCTTTACAACCGAGATAAAGGTAATAAGAGAAATGACAAGCGCGGGGTAGAGAAAGACTGAAGTGGAAAGGCAACGCGAATTTACAGCAGCCGGAGCGGACTTAGTGGAAAAGCTTCAGAAGAAGGGTTGATAAGTTAAAAAAATTACACGATGAAGCCACAGGGTGAGGATATTTGTATACTCCTTGTCGAGGTTGAGGAACAGTTACGGAAAGAGCGGTTGTTGAAGAAAGACGTAAACAAGGGAAAGGGGAATAAGTGAGGGCGGAGCGGAAGGCCGGAGACGCAAACGCGCGGGTAGACAGCGAACCGCGAAGCTCAACGGCTTCGGGCGGTCGGGCGGCGGCGCGGGCGTCGCCCACCGCCCTGGGCGAAGGGCGTCTGTGGCGGGCGATGGCGGCGGCGGCGGCGGCGGAGGCTCCAAGCGGCGGCCGGGCGGCGGAGGAAGACCGCCCCTCCCCTCCCCCTCGCCGACGCCGACTTCCCAGCGCCTCAGCCACGGAAGCTCTCAGCCCGTCCGTCGCGTACCCGTTGAAAAGAACATTCCGAATGACGATCGACGAAATTCAGTTATTTGTTAATATCAAAGAACCCGAAATGTTGCATGTGGATTTTGTGGGAAGAGAAGTTTTATTTTGTGAAAAGCTGCGAGGCTGAGTGAAACACAACAAAGAACTCAGCTAATTAAAAAAAAATCTGCCACAATTTTCGTACGGATGCTGATATTTAGACTCACGATCGAATGCAAAAATTTTTTAGAAAATAAAGCCGTGTCTAATGATTATGTGAGGAGGTGGGAATATTTCTTTTCTGAGAATAGAGTTTGTGACCAACTGATAGGACATAACAGAGAGCGTTTCTTGCTTTATTTCAATTCTAGCCTCCTCGATGGTCGCATAGAATTCGTACGTGATGTCTAACAAAGTGACAATGAACTAGGTTAATAGAAAAGCAAAAAAACGAAAAGGATATTGCTGTTCTTTCCGAAGTATAAAGTCATGGGTGTGCACTGATGATTACATGAGGAAGTCTGAAATATTTCATCGCTGAGAATCGTGTGTAACAAAAATATAGGACGTTACGGTGCACGTTGTTCCTTCCTTTGTTTTTGCTTTTAACTGTAGCCTCCGCCGACGGACGGACAGGAGCCGCACGTGGCGACAGAGAGCGCGCGAATGGGCCCGGCCAACGGTGGCAGGCGGGGGCGCCTGGTGGCGGCCGGGCCGGCGCGGGGGGTGTTGGGGGCGGCTTGGGCGGCGCGGGCGCCGGGGCGACGTACTGACGGGCGCGGGCGCGTGGCGCGGTCGCTAGGAAGCGCCGGCCCTGCGCAGGCAGGGCATCATAGGACGGGCAGCTGGTATTCGGCCGCGGTGGCGGCGGCGCGTGGGCGGCGACTCGCGGCGGTGCCGGTGGCGGTGGGGGGGCGGTCGGTGGCGGCGACCGATCGACGCACGGTCGCGCGGCGCCGCGTCGGCTGCGCAGTCGAGTGGGGGCGGGCGCGGCGGCGGGGCCGGCGCCGGCGTCGTCGCGCTACTCGCGGCTACTACACTACAGCCTCGGGGCAAGCTACTAGCACTGACAACAGACATGCAACTAGTCGCTACGAGGGCCACACTCGAGGCGGAGGCAAGCGAGCAAGGTGTTGGGCGGTGCACAGCTTGGGGTCAGCCACTGAGCAAGCTCTGCATTCCGTCTGCTTCCATACACGATACAGAGACTATTTTAATAGATGGCATTACTCGACCGGTTTTCGTACGCTTTGTGAGGATACTCGTAGTCGATGAATTCATATTTGAAAGAATTAGTTATTTTATCTACGACGGTGCACTAACAACTGAATAACACTCCCAATTGGATATTCTATTGACCTTCATGACGAAACACGTGTTCTTACATTTTTTGAATCCTAATTAAAGCATACCAACAGAGGGGTTCTTGGTCGAGTTAAGTTTGACTCCCATTGAATGTTTATTAAATTTAATTTTCATTATTAAAATTTTGAAAACTTGTTTTATATTTCCTTTTACTAAATTCAATTTTCTTATGTATGTGTACTTTAGATAGAGCTCAAAGCTTGAGTGAAGTAAACAACCACGTTGATTAAATTAAGTTAAATTGAATTTGAATTAGTGTATTAATTATTATCTTTATAATAAAGGTAATATAAACAACAAATGCAGTTCTGAGTGACTTAAAATGAGCTCAAACTTGCTGTGCAGGGCTGAACAGATTATATGAATTCATTTCTCCATAAATACGAAAAAAAATACATGAATATTATTCATAGAACATCCCCTATATCATATCAAAAATTTAGCGTACTCAATGAATGTTATTTTAGTACCTTTCCTTTTCAGCGTCTAAGTTTGAAAGATCCCTTTTTTGACACAAGTAAATAAAAAGTTTGATTTCAAAGCTGTCATCATACAAACTTCAAACAGAAGTCAAACTCAATCTCCTCTTGTTGCAAAATCATAAAAATATTCCTTTTTTGTGTGTGTTCTAAAATATTTTCAATGATCACTCACCACCTTTACAAAAAACACCTTTAAAAGTTACACCTTTAAAAATATTGAATTTTTAATATTAAAACTCTTGCATGTGAATAATACCATCATTTTCATTAATATGTAATACATATTTATAATCATTTTCCTTTTTTACTTTCTTTGCATTGCTTACTCAGACATAAAAGCTCCTCAGTAAAAGTAAATTTTTAAATGCAAAAACAAGAATCATGCAAAAAGTACATGTGCTTTGCTTCTAATTAAATAAAATTGAGAAAAGCCATTATCAACCAATAAAATTTTTTAAATTTTTCTTCAGAACTTTTAACATTGTGATGTTTCAAGATTGATATGTTCATGAAATATCATGATGTTTTGTTCTCTTCTAGAAATCTTTGATTGAAATAGCAACTCATTATTCTGACTCCAAGTGTGCATTACCCAAACATCTTTATTTAATTAGTGTATTTTTTTCTATTCTACATTTAGAGCACAAATACATTCCAAAAAATGTGGAGACTTCATAAAGGGCAACATTTTGCTCCTTTTTTTGTTTGTACATGAAACACAACTTTTCCTCATGCATCATTTTGTCTTAATGAGTCTCTCCACTGTTTTGGGATTGTTTCATGCCATCACAAAGATCTACACAACACTCATGCAAAAAGTCTGTTTAAATAACAAAAAAGTGGTAAGTTTGGACAAAACACCTGAGAACAAACTTAAGCACATTTTTAAAAGGATTCATTAGGCAACTAACACGCATCCTTGGGACAAATGGGGAAGATGAAGACAAACCAATACACAACGAATACCATTTCTAGATGAGAGATAGAGCAGTTTAATAATAATGATGCTCTAAAATTCTTCCAGAAAGCTTCCCCACGCAAAAACGGAATTCAGATTGTTTGAGCAAAACTGCAGACAAACAAAAGCAGGTCTGGTCACACAGGAAGAAAATGGTTTGCAGGAGAAAAGAGCGCGATTACAGGGATACTATGAACATAAAACTTGCGTCAGCAAAGCTGACACACAAATGACAAGATGAAGAGAACGGAAAAAGCGAATTTCTTTAGTCCAGTCGTACCTGGTGTCACAGTTTTCAGGGCTCACATGATTGCAATTTGCTGGGGGGCGAGAAACGGCAGCATTGAAACGCTTTGCATGGGAGACAACCTACAGGGCAGAACAAAAAAACGTCGAACTATTTCCTGAATGTATTTCAAGAAAATTAAAATCAATTGTTTCAAGGAAAAATGTATAATTTGGTTCTACTTTTCAAATAGATGCACATAAGAAAGTGTGCGAAACAATAGCCTGTACAAATGTTTGGGTTTGGAGCTATAATTTGTGTTTTATGTACAACCATTTCCAAACAAAATGAAATTAAGAATTCAAAATCATTTTTAAAGATTTCATTTAGATTCTATGGTTCTACTTGATTTTTGGATTATAATGGATAGTTTAGCTATTGGTTTCTAAGCAGGATTAAGGATTTATTCAATTTAATACTTGCAGGTGTCGCAGAATGAAGATAATTATATTATATTTCAAGGTTTGCATCTTTATCTGCCTGCTCTTTCTCAAGCTTTGGGGAAAGCAAGATGATATTCACATGTCACACAGCTTGCCAAAATCTACTGCAAAACTAGTCATTTGTGTTGCTACAAAAGCCCAGAGCTTTGTGATGGAATTATTTGAACTTAAAAGCAGTCTTAAGATAATTATTATTTTGCTCTGAAATATTTAGTGGTAAAATTTAATTTTTAATAGTAGGTCTTTAAATTTTTATTTTTTTTTTTGTGGAAAATTTTAATTGAAATTCTTTTAATAATCTGTTAAGTTTTGTTGCTGCAGCTACAATATAATAATATTTTCAACATTTATAAATTTTCAATTGAAATTTTGACTGATAATACTGTATGAAGTTACTAATATGTCTGCCTCAAGAACTTTGGTTCAAAAAAGCTGAAATGCTTTTCATTGGCAGTGCTAATCATGCACCTGCAGAACAATCACTAATAGCAGGAAAGCAAGTGCCAAAGCTGCAGAAACTACAAATCCAAATTTAACATATTTTTTATTATTTTATTTAACTAAATGGTTTAAAATCACTGGTGTCTATTAAAATGCAATATTTAAATAAAAATAATGTTATAATTAGCTAACGAAAGTATTAAAGAAAAAGAGCAAACCAAATACAACCACAAATTACTTGCAGAATGCAAAGTGTATTCAACAGGCCCAAGCAGCCTTGCCAGCGATATGTCGGTAGCTGGGAGCTTGAAGCCATATTCCAAAATAATGGCCAGACACTAATAAACATATAGTAATTTACTTTTGTTTTTATTTACAAAAAGAAACAGCAAACAAGTATGTCATTACAGTATCCAAAGAGAACACGAGAAGGAAAATAACTTACAGTAGCATCTGGCAGAGGAAATCAGTGTTGTTAAGCGACTGATCTTCAGTAGTAGAAATTATCATACCAATATACCATAAGGTGGTACAAGGAAATGCTATGCGCTAATGCGCTAGTGTCCACATTTAGCAATACAACTGAGGCCTACAATGAGTGCTTATTTAAGTTGCATAAGCATTTTATAGGTGATAGAAAGTAAATAAACCAGTCAAACACCCAATTTTTTGTTCTTAAAAGTATCAGTATTTTGTGCCTTTAAAGGAAAATACGTTGTGAATTTATAAAAATAAATATTTGTAACAAACACATACGTTGATTTTTTGCGCACAAGAGTGTTTATAGCAATACAATACTTAAAAATTAACAATTCTACATACAGTGTGATTTGGAAGCAGTTACGATTTCTATGGTTCATATGCAACTTAAATTGAACACTTCTACAAGCCCAAATCACTAGAATCACAACCAACCAAACAGTTTTTATTGACATACCTTGTTAAGAGCCTCCAGAACGTTGTCAGGCATGTGGTCCTGAATCATGACTGGTGAGATGAGCACCTCGTCGAAGTCGGTTGTGTTAGCCCATACAGCTTGGTACACTGGCTCGTGCTTGTTCAACACCTGCCTACAAGATCACTCGGCATGCAATCTAGCTCACCATATTACAGAGGAAGGAGAATGTGGTTCAACATTTAGGAAATCAACATCTCTGAGTACAGGGAATACAAAAAATAGGGAAATATTGACTAGTATTACAAATTAGGCCACATTCTGTTCTTTTCCCTCTGTGACTTTTCTTCTAATGAAGAAACTACTTATTTAAAACAATATGGGCAAAAACTTTCAATGCATTTTAGGGGACACTTACAAACTCAATGGGCCAAATTACTCTCAACAAGGTATCAAATATGTATATCTATGCACCATATTACACCACAAAAGCATGTCATTCTCAGAACCAAATATCAACTACTCTCAATCTGTTTATGAGTTTCACAACACACAATACAACATTCCCAAGTCACAAGTAAGGCATTCTCAGACCTGCCTGCCCACAGCACAGACTCAACCCTTACAACATCAGAGGTCAGAGCTAGACAACTTGGAGGGAAAACTCATTGACTACACAAGGTTGTGGGCCACAAACGTGCTGCCAACCACTCATGCTTGCTTGATTTTCAATGATGAGAGCCATTTCTTACACTGAGCTTTAAAGAGCTCCATTCCTTCTGGCTAAATGGAATCAGCCAGACACCAAAGCTCTATAATACTCTCTGGCAACATGACAACCATGCAGGGAGGTAGGGCCCAAGGGGATAACTGACTCTTGTTTTATTTAATAACGTTCCAAAAGGATTTATATTTAAAGGGTAATGTTTGGGAAAGGAATTGTAGCATCATTAATGCAATACAGTAAAATCTACCACAAAATAAAGATTTTCACATCTAAAGATGAAATTGTAAATTTTATGGTTGTTACAATAAGTGAAAGAATTGTCATCTATTATTGAATATACAAATATTACAGTGAATAAAAAAATATGATTCGTGACAGGAATTGTCAAATTTCTATCATAGTTGAATGTTGTGAAGAGAAAAAGAGAGTTTATAAGTTGTGATGTGAAAAGAATTTTTATGAAATTTATAAGAGTGGTAATGGAATTAATATCAATAGATCAGAAGAAATTTTATTCCTAATTCACTTCACGTTCATTTTTCCATAACAAAGACATCATTGAACATCTATTGGGTTCTATTCTAATAAATCAAAAATACTAAACCCCCACTATGTTTGAAGAAAATGTAGCGACAAAAATAATTTTATTTGCTTTCCTGATTCCCTTTTTTAAATTGATCTCTCCAGCCTGTACTTTTAAACAAGTATTTTTTTGAAAGATTCTCCATTAGGAGCAAAGATTAAGCTCATTGACAGATTTTACTGTATCTAGCCAGAAAATGGCAAAAAACACCAAAGTAGACAGCTTGAGCCCATGTTGCCAAGCTGACCCTGGGGCTTACATGCTGTGGGACAGAACATTGTCTAGCACGTGCAGACACTGAGGGTTACATACCTCCAGCGCTTCTCATACTTCTGCCTACAAAAGAAAACAATGCTCTACTATAGTGAATATGGTTGGGTAAGAGCATGGTGTCAATAGAGTTCTTCCCGGTGTTCTGAGAACGGCTGCTTCTAAGCAGTTGAAACTCATTTACAAAATATGTGTATATAAAGATTCCAAGAAACCTGGTTAGCTTGAAATGCCCAAGAATGTAATTTAAAAAATCTTGAAAGTTTTGCTTATAAAACTTTCTAAATCTTAAAATTAAACACTGATCAGTCTTAAATGTGTACATCAGAAAAAATAATTAAATTTCTTAATTCACTGAAAAGACAACACATACTTTCTTCCAAATTTTGTAGTATGCATATTGGTGTTTTGTAAAAGTGACAGTCTGAAAAGAAATATGACAGATTTTTGAGTTACATATACATGTTTCAAACAACATTGTTGAAGAGAATCTTGGGCGTTAATGTTTTGACAACTTTTCAAAGAAAATTAATTTTATTGTTTAACCTGCATGTAAATATATATGAAAACATTAAAGACGAAATCACTACTCATTATTTGTTCTAGTTTATTATTGTAAGATGCATTTCACAATTCGTTTTTTGGGAGGGGTTTGTTTTCGTGCCACATGAGCAAGAAGTAAAAATGCAATCAAAACTAATTTAATCAATTGCATGGTCACAAAAATTACTAATAACTTTGACAAAATGCTGGAAAGCAAATAAAAATTGCAGGTATGTGAATAAAATGAGGCAATTGTGAATTGAATGCAAATAACTTTAACATCATAAATCAGTGTACTATTTAAAAGAATTTGTCTTCCTTTAGGCACATTTCTAAAAACATGATATAGGAGAGGAATCAGCCTGAATATTATAAATAAAATTATGAGTAAGAAACTTATTAGAATAACTGATTTCTTTTTATCCATATTCTGTCATTTCTCATGTCATGTAACTTCTTGAAAAGATTATAACACAAAATTTTAAAAAATGGTCTTTTTTTTTCTTCATAATTATCAAATTCTGAGATACATTATTTCAAAATGCATAGATTTGTATGTAATTAAACATGAGATCATTCAATACCTTCCCAACATTTTTTCATATAATTTACAAGATCAATGAAAGTACTTGTGTTTTATGAATTCTTAAAGAAGCAATTTTGACGAGGTATTTAATGGAAGCAATCAAATGTCATTCAATAAAACAGAAAATTAAGAACTATTTTTCAGCAAAGAAAAATAAGGATGAATGTTATGTATGTAACTATTTTAAGAAATTAAGTTACACCAGTCTACTTACTCGCCCTTTGTGGGATGGTGTCTCACAATGTGAATGATGCGTCCTGGTGGATAAAGAGGCTGGTGCATAGTAAGTGCTATGCTAGAATCGGAAGGATGCATTGAAAGCTCCCGTGCACCTTCTTTCTCCTTCTGATAGTCAGACACATCACTTGCTTGCAACTCAGCAACTGATGTAGGAAGTGGGGCGCAGCCACAACACACCACACTGCAGAATATTGTCTTCCACTGAAGCAGAAAAAATTGGATATTAGATTTAGAATAACATCATATTACTCAATTACTGTAACATTACATTCCAAAACATACAACAGTTTAAGTACTGTTGAAATGGTTAAAAAAAAAAAAGAAGTAAAAATTATAATTTCCTCTATTTAAGAAATAATATTTCAGTTCTTAAAAATAAACATAATAAAAATTTTTACTTTGTTATATGACCTATTAAGAGTAAAAGTGGTGCAAGTCAAATTTCAGAAGATTTGAGTTAGATGCACTGGTAGGTGGTTTTAACATGGTTCCATCATGGACTAAAATGGTGCAAGTTAAACTTTAATATTTCTTTGTTAGGTCAATCACAAAGCAGAAGTATTCAAATTGCTTATGGTGCTCTATGCAATTGTGGTGTAAATCACATGTGGGATGAAACAACAGCTTCCAGGATCTTCCAAGAAATAGCTACATGTTTATCTGCACCCATCACAGAAAAAGAATCTTGGAAAAAACATTTAATTGCCTTTAGTGACAAGTGCACAGGTCATAATGCATTCAAAATTGCTCTCGCTTTGATGAAAATCATGGCTCACAATGACAATAATTTAAATATTATTGACCACAAATTTCTTGTATCAGGGTATCATTGTACTCATTTAAGAAAAATGACTCAGAGTTTGGGAACATAGAGTAAGTTGACAAAAATTAAATTCATTATGTTTCCTCTGACTAGTGAACCATTCCATTAAATCCGTTCGCTCGAAAGAAGAACAGCATGTGAATAGCCCAAGCAGATGTTAAGTCTACTTTGCATCTTGGAAAAACAATTATGAGAAAGATTAATAATGCAGGAGCCAAAGTAAATAGGCTGCAAATACAGTGGGTGTGGTTACTTAGAGAAGAACATTCTAACTGTAGCCAGTAACTGTACAAAAAGGAAAAAGACATGATTAAACTTTTGCAACATGTACCTCCAGTACATTAAAATACTTCAATCCACTGAAAACATTCCTAGTTCAGGAAGATATAGACCATTATAACTAGCTCAAGATGAGGAAGAGCCTGCGGTCCCAACTAACTTGTCAACAAAATGAGCACCGTTGACTTACTCTTTAGGGAAATGCTTATTCTTAGTGGCTTAATGTAAAACTTGTTAATACAGTAAACAAACTTCTATTTTTTTTGTGTGATATTAATTAATTATAATTGATAAGTATAAAATATCAAAACTTAATGTTAAAATGTATTGTGTTCTTTGTTCTTTTGTTTTGCATTAATTTCACTCTTTTTCCCTATTTTTACATCACATCACTACCGCAAATGGAAATTATGCTGCCAATTATTTCAATGTAAGTCATAGTTTTCAGAAACTGTTTGCAAAAGTGGTGTAAGTCAATAAAATAGTCAATTACTTAATTATTAAGCAATGATTAAATCCAAATTACCTGTAGTAAGTTAAAAGAATAACACTTCAAGACATTCATAACACTTTAGGTCATTTATATCTAAATGTAGTTTTTCATTACTCATCATTTTCTAGAAAGTATTATGTTTTTTGACTTACACTTTTGCTCTCAATGGCTCATATATCTTCTTTGGTCTGAGCAACACCTAACCTGGCTCCATTTTGTATCCTCCTTTCATCCCAGTCCTTGACAAGATTTGATGCCTGTAGCCCATTTTGGCTAATCTTTACATTCTTTTTATGCTTAGTTACCTATGTCTAAGCTTCTATACACCAAGTGTGAAGAAGGATTGTGGATGAACGGTTGCAGGAGAAGTTATACATGGGGCAGTGACAAGGTTATCATGCAAACAGGCAATGGTTGGCCTTGAATGGTTTTATCTCAAATATGTGATGAAAACATTCAAAACTTAGACGGATTTGAAATTTTGGTGTATCTTGCTTGAGCCCATGCCCCTTAATCACTAGGTCTGCTGTACCCATAATTGTCATGTGCATTCATTCACATTTCTTCTTTTAATTACTAAACAGTGGTACTAAATTAACTTCATACTCATTTTTCATTAACAATTATATTTGTGGTTACTTCTTATAGTATGCAAACCAAGGAAGTTATACCTTAGGATCTTTGGAGCGCTTGATGGTGTTGATAAGGTCTGCTCGCAATGCCTCCAACTGATGCAAACCAATTCGTGGCACCACATCTTTCCCCAGCACCACTGACGTAATAAATGATTTAGTGTACTCTGCAGCTGGCATACTGTGAACATCCATGAATGAAGTGTATGAAATTATTTGACAACTCAATTGAAAAATAAAAATAGCCTTTTATAACTTGATATCTAAAACGTTATTGATGGTATCATGATTCTTTAATATTACATATCCTAATATTTACATTTCTTATATTTTTATTAAATATTATACTACACTAATAGCTTGTAATATTCTCAGCATTATTTTTATATTCCTAAACGTATTTTCAAAGCCTTTAGAGTTTCTTTGAATATTTGAAATGGACAAATTAATACTTTTCAAAAAACTTGAAATACAGTCATTCAGAGGGTAAAATCAGTCAATTTTATTAGAAAGGCTTCATTGGATTTAATTCCTGTTAAACTCAAACAGCTTAGGGAAAAGCGCTCAAACATTCTACTGTTTGACACCCAATGCTATTCAATTCGGTACATTCAAAAGATACACAGAGAAAATTAAGGTTTGTGCCTCAATTTCATATTTAAAGCCTGTGTTCACAGCAGTTTAAAATATGCCTGAGCCCCACACTGTTTTACCCAGTCATCCCTTTGGAGTGTGGTACCTTCCCCAATTGTTTAACTACCCTCTCCTTACCAGGAAACAAATTAAAATGCAACATTCCATGGGGTGAGGTCCCTGTGGTCTCGAGAATGTCACAAAAACGTAGACTTCATTAATTAAATTATGGAATCTCTTGTTTAAAAAATCCCTTGATCTGTTGAGTGTTTGGAACCTCTAAATATCGTCAAGTACAATTACTTTTGTGATGTCACGTCCGATACTTTGCGAGCGTATTACAAAGATTTCAAATAAATTTTTATTACTTTTCACAGCCACGTTGGAAATGAAATTGGATTACTTCAAAATAAAATAATTTTTAAGTAAGGTCGATATGTGGCAGACCAACGGGAAATTTTTACATACACGAACAATAATAATCATCGTTACCAGAAACCTACAATACTTTTTGGTGTTGAGAAGTCCCCGTTTTTCTTTGCAGCATCAGATAACTTTCTCTATACCACGTAAGTAGTATGTGAGAAAATGAAAATGATCTGCTACAGGTCCGACGAAAGAGACACCAAGTCCACGTCGAAGAATTCAGAAATGCGTGCTGGTTAAGTGGCGTGTCAGGAGAATACGACCTGAGAAACTCAATATGTTACTAGTTCTCCCTATTTTTACATTCTTATTGAAGTACATTAAGACCTAAAAATATACTACGCATTTCTACTTTTTTATCACAGCAGAGTTGAAAATTGCCGTGTATAACAATGGCTCCCCAAACCGCTGTCGCTTGTTAATTGCTACTTTCTCTGACCGTCTGTGAACAATCCTAGCGCTAGAAAGGGTGAGAGTGAAATCTGATTATGACGGAAATATGGAACACGACAAAGAAGAAGTTCCACATTTGTTTTCACTAATGGTAAGTTTTAACTGCAATTATTATTTATTTTCTTCAATCTCGAACACTTCCTTAAAAGTGGGGGCAGGGATTTTGCCGACATTTATTCCTCTCTTATAAATGCATTAACCACCACTGTTAGACATATGGATAAACGCTACGTGGCTGAGTGACGAACGGAAGCACAGAGCCTAGCGAAGGCAATGAATTCCGCACTGTTTAATGACTTCAGGACAGCGTGGTCCGTGCTATTGTGGAGTAGCGCAAGGGTTGTGACGTCGGAGGGGCAGAGGAGAGACGGTGAGGTTATTTCATGAAGTCGGCCTCACGCGACGTTTAACCGTCAATTTAACATTGCGTGTAATTGCCCCCAGATTATCTTCGCGTTAAATCCTAACGCCCCTTCAATTAATTTTCGGGCTATTCGGGGACAGGCCTGCATCAGAGGCGAAGCGGTGGTGAGGTGCAAAGAGAATCTGCGGGGGCTGAGGGGATGGGAGGGCGGGTTCGGTGTCTGGTACAGGGGGGTCAGAGGGGGGCGTCGGTGGGGGGTTTCGGAGGTGGGGTCATGAGGGTCGAAGGAAAGTAGGAGGAGGTCGAGGGAGTCCAAGGAGGTGGAGCAGGATAGTAGGCGGTTTCGGAGGGGGAGTCGAAGGGGGGTCGAAGGGGGGTCGAAGGGGGTCGAAGTGGGGTTCGAAGGGTTGGGTGAAGGGGGGGTGAAGGGGGGTCGAAGGGGGTCGGAAGGGGGGTCAAGGGCGGTAAAGGGGGTCGAAGGGGGGGGTGAAAGGGGGGATCGAAGGGGGGTAAAATGGGGGTTTTGGAGGGGGATCGGTGGCGGTGCAGGGGGAAGGCGACGGGGGTCGGTGGCGGGGTGCAGGGGGGGTTGAGGCGGGGTTTGGAGGTGGGGTCCGTGGGGGTCGAAGGAAGGTCGAGAGGTTCCGAAGGGAGTTCGGAGAAGGTGGACAGGAATAGAAGGGGTTTCGGAGGGGGTGTCGTGAAGGGGGGTGCAGAGGGGTTCGAAGGGGATTGGTGGCGGGTAGGCAGGGGGGGGTCGGGAGGGGTGTCGGTGGCGGGTGCAGGGGAGGGTCGGAGGGGGAATCAAAGGCGTGGTGCAGGGGGGGTTCGGTGGCGGGTGGCAGGAGGGGGGGTGTCGTAGCGGGGTTCGAAGGCGGGTGCAGAGGGGGTCGGGCGGCGGTGCAGGGGGGGTCACAGTGGTCGGTGGCGGGGCAGAGGGGGTCGGTGACGGGTGCAGGGGGGGGGAGGTCGGAGACGGGTGCGGAGAGGCGTCGTGGGGTTTGGAGGAGTCCGAGGCGGGGAAGGAAGCATAAAGGCATATTTTCATTTGTAAAAAAATTGCCTGACGAATAATAAAGGCATTCGTTTATATTTTCGTAAAAAAATTAACTGCATCACGTTTGATAAAATTATTTGAAACATTATTGATGCATAGTAATCAACACTTACCGCACAAACTTTCAAAATATCTAATAATCCAGTCATTAAAAATACTGCAAATAAATATAATTTCTGACAGAACAATGCTGAATTTGAGAACAAAATTGGCGTAGTAATTTGAAATTTGGTCTCGGTATGTATTTAAAGAGAAAAGGGGGGGATTAAGGTTCAAGGGAGGTTTTCCCTACCGAACTTCGAGACATCTCTGCCGCGTGTCATTTCTGCGAGGACGAGACGAACCTACGTCTGTAACTCACGTTTGAATTGCTTTGAATTGCACTGCACGCAGGCCGTCATTATAGCATTACTTTATTAGAAATGAAATAAACGTCACTAATTTGTCTGGAAAGTGTCTTTAAAGGTTACAAATGATGTCGAATGTTATAATAAAACTATCGTTACAAGTTAAAGGAAGGATGTGAGTGGCCGGCGAGAAAATGGATTTAAGAGAGGACCAAATTTCTAATACTTCGTTTTACCAAAAGGACAATAGAAGTCTGGGGTCACGAGTAGATTGGAGTTCTTCGGTAAAAAAGATGTTCTCTCTACAATGTAATGCAACGATATAACGAAAGCATGCTATCGATTATGCTATGCTTTTATTATAATGATAACACACGAGCTACGAAAGTGAAATGGCTGATAAGTCTTACAACGTGAATCTGTCATTTTCGTAGATTCCAGACGATTTTTGTACGTTTAAAGGGGTATTTGAATCGAACTAACGAGGGCTATTTGGATGTTTTAATTAAAATGTTTCAAATAATAATAACATGTGACATTTGTAAATTGTTTTGAACTGTAAAAGACACTTCCCGATAGCAAATTTTGGTGACTTAAAAATGCCAAATCAATGATTCTGAATTATAAATATTTTGGAAACCAATTTTTTCTTTACGACTTCATTTTAACACTTTTTTTCTGCATTATCAAATGGACTAACTTTCTACGAACCAAGTAATACTGGACGAATTCATGAACCTACTCTCGACCGTGGTTATGTGCTAACCATACGTACATACTCTCGACCATCCGGAAAACGAACATGAACCATTTATTTACTGTCAGGCGAAAAACACAACTGGCCTGCGGTGTGCGGAAATATACACTCCGATTTTTATCAACAGACAGTCCGTCTGGCGCGGCTGATGCATTGCGGTGCAGCGGTGCACTTAATTAAGGGAAGAGGGGAGGGGAGGGCAGTGTGCAGCGGTTGGGGCTCTAATTAATTACTCCGCCGCCGGACACACGGGCGCCATGAGCGGTCTCGCAGGGACGCGGAAACCGGGTCACCCGATCGTCCTGGGGCGGAGGCGGAGGCGGAGGCGGAAGCGGAGGCGGAGGCGGAGGCGGAAGCGGAGGTGGAGGCAGAGGCCAAGGCGGAGGCGGAGGCGGAGGCGGAAGCGGAGGCGGAGGCGGAGGCGGAGGCGGAGGCGGAGGCGGAGGCGGAGGCGGAGGCGGAGGCAGAGGTTACTGAGGTTAATGATCACGTGTTTTACCAATAGGGGGAGGGGAGGAGCCCAGCGATTTAACTTCGATTTCATTAATGTTTTTGACGATTTCGATAAATTAATAAATTGAAAGAACTGATAACATAAATATTCTATATACTGGCCGTAATGATTAAATATATGCAAAGAGAGTTTTCCTTATTTTGATCAACAGAATAATAGGAGTCTAAGTTGTTATTAAAAGTCTCGTTAATTGACAGTGTCTGGCCTCTCATAGGATTAAATTCATTATATCTAACTTCGCTCGGAGCTTCTGACGGTTTTCATTACTTTTTTTTCCGCCCGAAGGTTAATAAAAATAAACGTAATGTACAATAGTTTCTTAACTCAACCATCAACAAGAATAGAAATAATTTAAAAAATGCTTTTTTGTAAAATTAGGTACATCGTTAATCTGATAAATCAAGCCGTTACGATTCTGTTATGCCGGAAAAGCAATGAAGGAATTCTCAGCGTTTCAACACTGTAGGTGCCTTGGAAAAAACAAGCGAATAGGAACATGATTTTTCTAGAATACTTTCTAAATATTCTAGGAGGTTCTGGATAAAAACATTGCTAATGGATTCTGGTCCAGGAAAATATAATCTCATGCCTAGGCGCCTTGAAGCTCATCGAAAACGCCTTGTAGACGCTTACCTCGCCCCCCTCCCGAATTAGTGATCTTCGAGAATTCTCTTCCAATGTTCTTGCCGGATTCGTAAAAAAAAGTCCATCATCAAACGTTTCGAATGATACCTCGCTTGAAAATAATGGACGGGAAGATGTCTTATCGTAAGTGATGGACGGACACTAGGCCGGGCACCATGCGGGATACGATTAGCACATCTGCGATTAGAATAAAGCTTTTTCTTTGACGTTATTTCTCCCTTTCTTGAATTTACTGCCGCAAGTAATGATCGCAATAATTCGCGAATGACAAAAGAGGAAGCCGTGCGCGCACTGCGAGGCGACCCCCAACGCGTGCGGGACGCGCGTGCGCGTGTTGGTGCGCCTCCCTGGTGGCTTCTGCTTTGCGCGCGTCACGGCTGCGCTCACTGGCGTCGCCCCAGGTCCAATTCCCAGCCCTTTCAAGCGGTAGGGCTAAAGGAACGTCTTTTCACCAATTGTTGTTATATTTTGTAGCCGTGCGTTGTGTTTGAAAAATAATTTAGCATTTACAAAGGCATTGCTAATGCCAGGTTCCAAGAATTGAATTCAATATTTAGGTCGAAAACAAGATTTATTTTCTCAAAAATCATATTCTCAACCGCTAATTCAGAATTTGATTCAAAATACGTCTATTTCATGCGGACACAAATAATTACCTGCCAATGTTCAAGGTCGATTTACCACGAAGATTAACACTTTTTGTGTCGCTAATTGTCAGTTATATGTTACTTAAAACATTATTTTTTTAAAAGCTTAAAACCTTATTTTATTATTATTATTAGCAACCCAGTTCACCTGTCTGTGCTAAGGACAAAGGGCTATATTTTTCATTGTTAACTTGCGCTTATCCTTTTTTATGACGTGATCCACTCAACGGAATTTGATGGTAGAGGAAGTAAACCATCTAACTTCAGAGCGTGTGTGGTCAAGTGTAAAACATTACTACAAATAACATGGGGGACACTGAAGCGGTCTTAAACGGACAGTCAAGTCAATTCGTCATTCGGGTGGTAATCGCGGGCCATGCTAGTCGCGTGCTTCATGGCCGTACTCCAAAGGCTAACTTTACTTGACCTGAATTTCAAACGTGTACCTGATGATGAAGAGCCAAGTAAACCTGGCAAAACGTTAGATTATCAACTGGCTAAGCCTGTTGCCTCCGACAACGGGTTCTTTCATGTCGAGTAATTAATTTGGTCTCTTGACTCTTTTCAAGAAAGTAATTACTGCAACTTCAATTTCTTTGAGTAAGGCTGCAAGAACTTGGGGATGCGGATGTTTACGCTCCGCTTACCAACCTTTCCAGGTCATAAGCCTTATGAGGATGCACATTGCAGTAATTAAAACACATTTTCTTAATGAAGAGTTTGTTGACAAGGTTTCTTGCCTTCCGAACAGAAGAAGGAAAACCACATCAACATCCATGCCTAACAAAACATATGATTATGCTCAATTTTTAAGTATTCAGGCTTCTCAGATCTGTGATATTCTTAATATTCGCATATCGATTTAAAATTTATTAGCACATATGTAATACTTTCTGTTTGACATCATCAAAACTGATGGAAATATACATATATGTGTAGAAATACACTATTACAAAAAGGAGATTTATAATGGAGTGCGGCCGCTGTAGTTATATATAAGATATAATATACAAATATTATGAGATATTTTGTTTTTTAGCGAAAATAAAGGAATTTTCTAAAAATAGCGCCCTCGTGTTTTTGTTACAAATCACAGTTACCAGAAACTTCAAAACTACAGCTGAAATTACAGCCACAGGACATTTCCTATGCAGTGGCAACGTTGAATGCATATAAAATAATGTAGTTCTCCAAAATCATATTGGGCCTATTTTTGTGTAAACGCCGATTACTGTGCGCGGTTAAGACCTCCCGATCCAAGCGAAATAATTCGATTCGCGTGGCCGCGAGCGGCGCGCTGCGCCTATATATACCTGAGGGTGCCGCCGGGCGGGGAGTAGGCGAAGCACTGCAGGCCGGGCTGCTCGGTGCGCAGCAGGATGGCGAGGATGGAGGCGGTGCCGGCGCCCAGCGAGTGGCCCACCAGCACCAGGTCGAATGCCGGCGTGCCGCGCGCCGCGTCCCGCTCAAACGCGCGCTCCAGGATGCGCTCCTCGCGCAGCTTGTCGCGGATGTACGCCGCCGCCTGCACCATGCCCTGCGGCCCGCCGCGCCCCGCGCGCTCGCTCACGACTCCACAACACGGTACAGGGGCAAGGCGCACGTCCAAAGCAACGATCTGAGGTGTGTCAAGTCAGTCGGGGAGCGTCAGACTGTCGGGGTGTGTCAGACTGTCGGGGTGTGCCAGACTGTCGGGGTGTGCCAGACTGTCGGGGTGTTGTGCCAGACTGTCGGGGCGTGCCACTGTCGGGGTGTGTCAGACTGTCGAGTTGCGAGAGACTGTCGGCGTGTGCCAGACTGTCGGGGTGTGCCAGACTATCGGGGTGTGCCAGACTATCGGGGTGTGTTAGACTGTCGAGTTGCGAGAGACTGTCGGGGTGGGCCAGTGTGTTGGAGTGAGCCAGTCTGTAAGAGGGAGCTAGTCTGTTTGGTGAACCGCTGTGCCTAAGAGAACGAGTATATCAGGTTGAACGAGTCTGTCGGTATGTGTCAGTCTGATGATGTGCGCCAGCCTGTCGGGATATTCCAGACAGCCTAAACAAGTCAGTCTGTGTGGATGTGTCCGTCATCCGGGTGCGGCAGCGTGTCGTTATTGGTGAACCCCCAGCCTTTCGGTGTATGTGTAACACCAAACTGTTTGTAGGCAACTCCCACCAATCTGCCTGAGTAGGTGTACGTCAGTGTTGAGTTCGGTCAGTTCATCGGCACATGTCTCACCCTTTCGTCGATATGTCAGCAGCCTATCGGCGTATGATGGTTTGGCCAGTGCATGTTTTCGATGTGACTCAATTCACTTTTTTGACCATATTCTAGGGAATGGTTACGCCATTCTTTGAGAGGTTTAGCGCTCACCTTGTGGCCCAGCCAGTCCTCGCGCGGCGGCGCCACGGGCAGCTGCTCGCCCTCGGCGTTGAGGTCGGTGATGACGTCCTGCAGCGACAGCGTGCCCCGAATGCTCACCACCACCTTGCGCCGGCTGTAGTCCACCGCCACGAAGAAGGGCGTCTCGCCCACGTCCACGTGGTACGTCGCGTACACCACCTCCACCTCGCCCACCTGCCAGCAACCCATTTACGCCCCCTTAAGTACACCCTCTTACGACTCGGTACAACTCACTGAGCACTTCGTGTTTGCGGAAGGGTTTGGTTCCCCGTGCCTGAAATAAAATATAATTGGCGTAATCCTATGTCCCTTGTGGAAAAGGGAAAATGAAGAAAGTGAAGCAGAGAATGAGAAATAATTCACTTAACGAGTCACGAATTCTACACATTCTTATTTCTTGCTCACTTCTCATGAAGTTTCAACACAGTATAGACCGACAGCTAATATCGGCCGTAGCTGATCCTCGTGATTTTCTATTGTCTTTTACCTGTTTGACACGAAACGTTTTTGAGTTGACGCGACCCCTGCCTGCCATGCTACATTAATATTAGCTGGAACACTGAGGATAATAACAAGAATAAGAGAAAGGTTGAGGGGGAGAAGAGGAGAAAAAATGACTGAGAAGAGAAGAGCGAAGAGAATGAAGAGAAGAGGAAAGAAGTAATAGATTAATCACTTCTTTATTTATTAATTAATTTTTTTATTAATTTATTTAATTATTTGCTTTTTGGGCGTGTCAACTGCTACTGTCACTGGCCCCGTAAATATAGTGCAAGTGGAGGCGATGTTCCTCCCCACTACAACGTTAGATCCGGCGCCGACCTAAACGTCGGCTCGCCTTCCAAGACTCTCCGATATCAGCGAGGCAACGCTCCAGCGGGGATAAGCCCCAGCACCTGACAAGCGTCTCGTCATGATTGTCTGAAGGCACAGTGCATGGATGTATGTGATCGCGCGTGTGTGGATAAGAAGGTAGGCGGGGACAAGGATGAGAAAGGAAAGACTGCGTGGGTCTGTGGCCCGCTTGCTAAGGCACTGTTCGGACATTCGCCTGGTATTTATCGGAGAAACCACGGACGAATGTGGAACAGAGCAGCCGGCCAATTCTCTGGCCAGCGGCTGAGTTCGCCCTGTGTAGCTAGTGCAGAAAACTCCCCACAGTCGGGACTGGAACCCTAGAATGTTCCAGTCAGAGGCACTGCAGTGATAACTGTTGCTTTCGTGAGTCATCTCACACTGCACATGGATAATGTACCGTATCTTACATTACAATACATTATATCATATTATATTATATTATATTATATTATATTATATTATATTATATATTATATTATATTATATTATATTATATTATATTATATTATATTATATATTATATTATATTACATTACATTATATTATATTATACTTAAAATCAAGTATTGCTGGGGAAACGTTTACCACGCTTCAACGCAAAAGCAAACACCATGTCCACCCAAGGCAGGTTTCGAACACTCAAAGAGCCCGCAGCTCGCAGCTGCTACCGGAACCTCTTCGCTACGGAACCCGGTACCTCCCGGCGCGATCCACACTCGAGTAGCGAAAGCGGTCGAAACTCACTCGGTTGAGAAGAAGACTGTGACATCTCCCTCGAGCTGCCCCCTTAGGCAGCATGCTTACGAGCTTCGAAGCGCACGCGCCCTCCGAGGTAGTAAAACGAACCAGAGCGGGAAGGAAAGCGCAACCGCGCAAGAGGTCGTTAGGGCGGTGATGCCCACTGGAATGGGGTTAGCGAAGTCGGGCTGCTCAGTCTCGCAGGGCGCCGAAACGAAAGGGAAGTCGCAAACGGAGTGGCTGAAAGACGCTGTCACCGTCAAAGTGGGGTTCCCAAACATGGCTTCAGCCGGTTGAAAAGAAGTGTCATTCCACGAAAGAAATAATGCGGATGCCTGCCAATTTTTTCAGCACCCCTTTCAGGGGTATGGTTTTTTAGAATTATAGAAAAGCCTTTGGGAGTAAAGAAGAAGATTCACTGGAGAAAGAATCTTAAAGGACGAATGAAGGTCACTACTTGTAGAACATTTGTGCAAGAGTGGTTGCCTAAATTCAGGGGCAAATTCCACTTATATAAATGGATATAATTCCGTTAAAAGCATATAACTCCTTGGTATTGATCCTTCCAACGGTAAAAACAATTGAAATACTCTACATTTTTCTCGTTTTCGGCGGACAAGACACGTTGACTAAATATTTAGCTTTAAATAGTAGTATGTCTCAGAAAAATTGTAACTAACTACTAGGATAGGTAGCGGGCTAGATGAATAATGCTTTTTTGCCAAGGAACATGTACTCGGAAATTTCATATTACAGTCACCTGTAACATTTGCTTCGTGATTGTTAGGTTACCCTCTTGCCCGGATATGTATAAGGTACATGAAATATTTTTTGGCTCGGCCAGAAGAAGAGTTGCCGAACATTAACGTACGGGGTGCCTAAACTTACATGAAAATATCACGTACGTAAATTCGTTATAAGATAGTTCCTACAACCTGTTCATGTTTAAAAAGTCTTTATCTTGGATCGCTGAACTTGCCCTAGAAGTTACTAACACTGCTCAGATATGTTGTATATTAGTACTGCTACAATAGCGTCCAAAACGTATGAAATGAACTCTTAGAATTATATCATCTACGCCAAATCTTGTAAAACTACAGAGGTTGAAAACTGAGAGTATACTCGGGTTTTTATTTCTTGGCGATGGGTTTATTCATGGTGGAATATCTCGCGGCATTTTGCGTCTTTCTTGTCGTGCCGCTAGATGTCGCATGATCGACATTACTGCTCGATAAGGTCGCGATCACGCGACATCTAGCGGCACGACCGAGAAAATGCCATGAGATATCCCACCGTGAAGACATGCCCTCACGCGGCAAGAAATAAAAGTCCGAGTACAGTTGCGCCGCCTGCGTGGGGTCTATTACTGAATCGCTACTGCGCACGCCCTCCTGTGCTCGTGGCCTCCGCCGCGGACGTGCGTGGGGGGCCGTTAGAGGTGCGCGGCGCTTTGTGGCTGTTCGGGGAGGCCTCAAGACTCCCGCGAGCCCCCTTCGGCCGGACGCCTCCGCCCCCGCGCGCGCCGGACGACGGACGGCGGACCGGGCGACCCGCCCACGCGCACACGGCTCGAGGCGACGAAGCGCAGTGGCCGGCGAAAAGGGTAGTATCCTACATTGTTCGATTGATTTATTAGTGATTCCGGCGCGTCAACACATACCGTCATAGTCCCGTAAGTGTAGTTCATGCTATTATATGCGGGAGGTGAGGCTGTGATATTCTCCCCTTGGAAGGAGAGATATGGCGCCGACCTACGTCGGCTCGTGGGGATTTTCCCCAACCAGGTATCTCCCACCAGGGTTGCTCCGTCCCAGCCAAGACATGCTCTAAGCTCCCGACTGGTCTTCGGACAAGTGTAGTAGTGTAGTGAATATGAGTGTAAGTGTGCGAAAGTAAGGGGATGACAATAGGATACGGAAGAGGAAGGGAAGATCGCACGCGTGGAAGATCGCGAAAGATCACGTGGTCGGTTTGTTAGGGTACTGTTCCGGCATTCGTCTGGTGTTGTTCCGAGAAACTACGGCAAACAATCGATCAGAGCAGGCGGCCGATAGAATTCTCTTCCAGGCAGCGCTTGAACCCGAATGCAGCTGTCTAGTTAGTGTCGAAAATCCTACCACCGTCGGGACTCGAACCTTAGGACCTATCCGTCAGAGACACTGCAGTGACAGAGCAGATGATGCCCTTTCCAGTCATTGCGATGGGAAATAGTTTTGAATAAATTAAAATTTCCTGAAATCGTTGCATTGTAAAGGTTGAGAAAATAAATGACTTACTATTGTACTGCATACATATTTTCTTTTTTTAATTATTTCTACAGATGTCCACAGCTAAACCTGAATCAACTTTCCTGCGAAGGATTTAGCCTCCTTGCTCCCCCCCCTTCGCAAAGGACAATTTGCCACTCCAGCCTCCAGTTGATTAGTATATTATCAACTATGTTCAACTAATATACTTCAAATTTTAAAATTTCAAATTTTTCAATTTCAAATTTTAATATTGTATGATAGGGGATGGTGGCGTAATATCACCAATTAGCGTGCATTCGCGAATTATGGCTGGTAACACTCGTCCGAATCACTCAGGCCTGATGTCTATATGGCGAGAATATCCATAATATTTTAATTCCTTTTTTAAGAATTACAATTAAATTTTCATTTTATCTCAGAACTATTAATATAGTGCTAATTCCAAAATTATTATTTGATTTAAACGTTTCGGTAGTTTCTAGATATATAATAGTAATAACACTATTTCTACAATTAATAATGAATATGTTAACGATAACGCAATTTAAATTCATTCGTTTACTATATTTTTGCGATTTCAACTTTATTAAATACAAAGACATTTTAAAGAATTTTTCGCAAAATTCAGCCGACTAAAATGTTAGCGCCCTGACAGCTGCCTAGTTACGTACGTGTAAATCAAACTCTGCGAATTTCAAAACTTAAAAATTATAAAATGTTAGTGTTATTCTTCCAACAATCACGCTATTTACGATCGACCATCGTAAACTACGTCTTTCATAATTTATCTTAACCTTCTTCGAAACCTTTCCTTTGACTTTTAAAGTAAAGGTTATGATGAAGGATAAAAAAGAAAAATATTCTGTTTTACTACGCACCAAAACCAATCCAAAATAATTTTTGGAATTCTATTTGGTTTTCCTCTACTAATTGAATGTTTCTTCCTTATTTTTCTCTTACTTTTATCTAATCTTGATGGTTTGGATGATCTTAAAATCATTTCGGTTGCTGGTTAGGTTGCAAGATTAACTTTAAATTTTTCCTCAATTTCCAAGTTTCTGATCTATACGAACAGCTTTATATATTCGATGTAGTTTCTTTAGTTTACTTTTTGTTGCATAATACTCTATTGAGAAATAATGTATGGAAACCTATTTTTATCTTTTCTTTCAAATTTTTACTACGATTTTTTTGGTTTTTACATACTTTTCAATAGAACAAATGAAAGAAATTTGAACATGTTTTGAAGTTAAGGCGTGGCCAGCCACTTTGACACTCTGACATTACCCCACAATTATCTTCTTCCTTCTCTGGAAGTTCTTGTGCATACCTTCATGAGTTTTGGCATGACATACGTGAACTCGCAGTGTAGACGGAGTCTTTTTATATCATAGGAAATGGGCCATGTTCGGTTGGGGGAGCAGTAGAGACTAAAGAAGGTACGAGGGGGGACACATCTTGTTAGTATCTTCGACTTTACGACGTTCGTTGTCGGTCAGTCTAGATATGTGAAACAAAGGCGCGATTTCAAGTGTCATAGAAAGACTTATTTAGATTTATTGATACTTACAAAGTAATGGCTTTCTGTTACGGTTGACAAGCACCCCATTTTCTGTAAAATTTAATATACGTCCAGACGAAATGTCTTTTCTTCCCCACTGAGATAGTTGGTGCTCTGTTAGTCCCCCTTCCTCCATTGCGAAAAATACTCTATTTTCGTTCCGTTGTACCTTTCGATGTATGTACACGTCCCCGGCTCCCAAAGAATAATTACTCCAGGTCCAGGAAGCTTGGTACCTACCAACCATCTGTGTGACGAAATGGGCTGAGTTACATGTGGCTAGTGAGCAGTGAGTCAAAGCTAGTGAGCTTTCGGTCATTGCAGATGGTTTGACAGGCGTAGTTCTTGGGGCCAAGGCGCTTAGACCTGTATTATAACTAGTGGTGACAAAACTGCATGTACTTTCTCGCTCGTACTTTCACGCAAAATTACACGAAAATTTATTTTCAAAAATTTTCGAAAAATTTTATATAGTTACTAATGTCACCAGTTAACGTTAATTATAATAAATCTTATAGTTATTAACGTTATCAGAAAAATACACAGAAACTAACAAACGCTGTTGATACATCAAAATCCCAGCTTAACCTCAGTATATGACCAATAAAATCAGTTTTTGTAATATCAGTCCTGTCATGTTCAATACTTTTCACAATATCACATTTTTTATGACAAAAATGTATAATTAAAAAAATCCTACAACTGAAGTACTGCATTTCTCATTCGCCATTTCTCATTCGCATTACCCATTCGCCAACTCTTTCATTGTTATTAACTGAGGCCGTTATAATTCTTAACAAGCATCAGTCATTATTCATCCGTGTGTTTAGTGTCATAATATCAATATTCCAGCACAGTATTGCAGAAACAAATCATAAATTAACAAAATATTTTAAAAATATTGAGTGTTCTTTCCCAGCGTTGACCCTGAGCACGTGCATAGTCTGCTAGAGTACTATTAAGGGCCCTACACACGAGCGTTGCGTTGACTCGCGTCAAGTAACGCGCGTCGTAGAATAACACTGTTTCTTATGCGATACGGCACAGAAGCGCTTTTCCGTTCCGCATAAGATACAATCTACGACGCGCGTGTGAATCTACGACGCGCGTTACTTACCGCGCGTCGACGCAACGCTCATGTGACCCAGTCTTTACCGCATGCTTGGAAACAACTGCAAGCGCGCTCACCTCGACCATCTTGCGCAGCGCGGCGTAGTTGCAGTGGCAGCAGTTGTCCTTGACGACGACGGCGTCGTCGGGGCGCGGGCGCGCGCAGGCGCACGGCATGCACGCGCACAGGCAAGTGCAGCGCAGTCGCGCGCACAGCTGGCACAGCCCCGTGCCGCTGTGCGTCATGAGGAACATGGGCCAGCCGTACGCGCCCAGCGCGAAGTGCATGTAGTGGATCACCGCCTGCGCAACACACGCACATAACCTCACAACACATTGCGTTTCATTCATTGATTAGCGTGCGTCGGCTGCTAAGGACATCAGTGCCGTAAGTGTAGTGCATATTATATTGCAAGTGGTGGGGATGATCTTTCCAGCCTGGAAGACGAGATCCAGAGTCAACCTACGTCGGCTTGCGGGTTTTTTCTCATTCAGGTATCTCCCATCAGCGGGGCACCGCCCCAGCGGGGAAAAGCTATAAGCTCCCGTCTGGTCTCCTAGCATGTATGCATGCTAGTGTAAGTGAGGGGTGAGGAAGGAAAGATCGTGCGAGGTCCGTTGCCCGTTCGTTAGGGTATTGTTCCAGTATTCGGATGGTGTTGATCGAAGAAACCACGGAAAACTACCGATCAGAGCAGCCGGCCGCTAGAATTCTCCTCCAGACTGCGGCTGAATTTGACTTACTGGTGGCGTCGAAAATTTTGCCACCGTCGGGGTTAGAACCCTCGGACCGTCCCGTTCAGAGGCTCTGATGACATTGGGTTAAGGTCACATTCACACAGCACCACTTGTCAGTGGCAGCGAGAAGGGCCGTGCCCATTCACGCACAGCTACGGTCCAGCGCCATTGGGTGTCGGAGAGGAAGGTTTCGTGTGTCTCCCTGCTGTAAACTCCGGCGGCTGCAAGGCAATGAGACAACAGCTAAGCTTAGTGTACGACCTAGTGGCTTGTTGTGAAGACTGCCACGCATTCACACAGCGCAACTCAGCAGGGTCATTGAAAGCCACTTCACCCACAGTCACCATCCAGCGCCACTGAGTGCGGGAAAGGAAGGATTCGTGAGTCACCCCGCTGTATATGCCGGCGGCTGGCAAGGTAGTCGGTGTGTGAACAGTTAAGCTTAGTGGCGCGTTTCAGAGTCCTAGTGTGAAGGTTACCATTTATAATTGTGCGAACTGTTTAGGTAGTTGTGGTGGCACGGAAGTGCTCAGAATTTTATTTTTTTATTTTACATTTATAAATTATTTTATTTATTTTATTTTTAAATGTAATTTTACATTTATTTTTAATTTTATCTTTTATTTTACATTTTTTACATTTTAGTTATTGTGATATGAATTTCTGTATGTGTTGGGGAGGAAAGAGAACGACAAAACAAGAAGAACACATGGGCCAAACATGTATGATGAAAGGTGCAAAACCGAAAAAGTGGCTTGGTCGAATTTTGCTTTTAGTCTTGACGTACTGGACTCGATTCAACGGACGAAATGAATTACTTACGAACGTAATGTAGTTACACTTGTTGAAAATGAAATATTTTCTGTAACAGTAAAATGCATTTTCCTTGATATTCGTGAAGATAACTCTGATTGATTTTCGTGTAAGGCAAGGACAAACACTTGACACCTCCATAGAGACAATGTATTTTCCGACTGAATTGTTAAGCAGTTCAAAAATGACAAATAGCTTCTGTTAGAGAAAAACATTAACTGAAATGGATTATAGTATAAAATATTTAACGAAATGGAATAAAATATTTAACGAAATGGAATGAAATATTCTCCTGTATTGATGGAAGAATATGAAAAGATCGGTTAAAAAACCTTCCAAAATCACAATTAGTAACTTTATTTTTTGGTTAATCCTACTGTCTCAGAGTACAATACTAAATGTTTTCTTCATGCTAAAAAATAAGGAAGCAAAGTGAGTGACTTTCTGTTCTCGGAAGTTGAAATGAATTTACGAAACTGGAGTGGTGCAACTTTAAGTCTCAGGGGCCGTGACTGTTGCAGACTTCCCTGCCTCAGGAGTCCCGAGGGAATCTGCTTCTCCGAAAATTCCAAGTTACTCCCCCAGACGACGTCCGGCCAAACTAAGTTATGCAAAAGCCTCCATGACTGACCCCGATTCTTGTTGACTGGGATTTCCTGCAAACTCCTCAGATTATGTGGCGGGGAATAAAGTGACGAACTGAGTTCTTATATTATACCGCATGATCCTGTTTAATGGCGACAACGCAATTAGCACAACTCTCGCAAAAATAACGTTAGTAAAATGAAGTAAGCGGAGATTTAAGGCAAGCATATTTTCTAACATTCCTATCACCAGAAAACAAATGGTAAAAAGAGCAGAAAATTCAGAAAAGTGTGGATAATATTTTCAATTTTTAAACCAGATTTTTTTACGTAAAAGTTACTAAATTATTGTATTTAATTGAGAGATGTATACTAGTGAAAATCCATTTTGTTTTTTGCAGAGAAATAAGACGTGAGATATTTTTAGAAGCTGTTTCATTCCTTTCACTGGTCAGAATCTAGACAAAATAATTTGTCAAAGCAAAGTAAGTTCCGAAAGTCTCCGTTCATTGTTTGGATGCCTATTTGTAATCTGCGGATTCTGCGTGAGGAGAAGAGAATGTTATAAGTTAGAGTTTCATGTAGATATTTTTGTCTAGGGCTGTTTCATGCATATACAAACATCATTTAAAATATTTAAATTCACTGTTTAACTATAGAACGTATTATTACTAATTATTAAATAGTAAGTCAAAGGTTGCCTAGACATTATTGAGAAGTTTGTGTTTTCTTACATGACGTTTCTCTTTAAATAAAATTTCATAATATAGATCTTCATTTTTTTCATTCATTATTTTTTTAATTTAATAATAAACAAATAACCAAGAGCACCCTCATATAACATGCGAAGTGGTTGCTTTATTTTACTTTAGGAATTTACATGACTGTGTATAAAGTAAAAGAAGGTGAGAACTTAAATACACAAAAATACGTAATAACATTGCTTTTAAACGTTCGTCATCTACAATGTATTCGTTTCACGCTAGTAATTTTTTGATACTTAAGTTAGTGAAACCAATTAAAAAATGTGCTATGCGTAAGAAAGTGTACGAAAGAAACATAAAGAGTTGAAGAATACAAATCATATTTATTAAGTACTTTATTAGTGTGCTTTGTTAGCGTATTTACGAATTGGAGAATTAAATATGATTGTATGCAAACTCTTTAACAAATAAATGTGTATTTTAAGAAAGATACGTTCTGAACATTTCAATGTTTTATGTCTCTTATTATTCTATGTTTTGAAAAAAAAATACTAATCAACACATATATCTTCAAAGTTGAAAGTTGAGTATTTAATAAAAGCAAAACTATAATTCGTATATACTCTACTATTTAAAATGGCATCGGCACGAAGTTTATAACAGTAAGGACGTGGGGGGGGGGCGCTTCAACGAACATTGATTACGCATATTTAGATAACACTATTCGCATATTTGAATTATGTTTATAAAGAACCTCAGTAACTATGTTTTTTATGCCATAGCCATAAATGTGGTGCATGCATTGATCGATAGGTGTTGTCGAATTCATTTGAATGGTGAAATGAGAACCTCGAGAAAACCAGAAACGTGAACCAGCTTGGTGCCACGAGAAATTTCTTATTGATCATCCTGGATCATAGCCTAAGTAGTTACGAAACACATACGCGAATATATTGCGATGGACAGCGATTATGCGCCGGGCGATTAAATTAAAGGGGCTATTGTGGTGGACAGGCGAGCTATCATTCCAGATTGAGAAGTGTATACGAAGAATTTAGTAACATTTATTCTGAATAGATACCTAGAATTTAGTAACATTTATTCTGAGAAATCCGTATAGAGACATAAGTATCATTTGGTGAAAGAGGCGGCGCAGTAGCTGCGGTAGCTTCCTGACGTCGCGGCGACGGTGGGGCCTTTGAAGTCAAGGGGCGGCGACGGCTCGCGTCGGCACCCGGGCGGGCGGTTTCTCCATTTTTATTCGAGAGACGTGTGGCTGTAGGAGTCTCTGCAGGCAATGGTCTGCATTACGGAACGGAGCCTTCCAGTCAGTGAGCGTCTCTCAGTCTTCGCCTTACAGATCACGATAAAGATGGATCTTTCATCACCGCGCAGGCGCTTTACGACGGAATCAGATGAACTATTTTTCCAAGGCAATGGTGAAAATGTTTAACCGCGAGAACTCTTCATAGTGTATTTATGTGATTTTAAATAAGATGAACTACTGACTAATGGGAATTTGTAATACAACATTGAACTCCATAGCAAAAGTAAATTAATTGATCTTCACCCAATTGAAGGTCATATTTCCTCCCTTTTGTGGCAACACTAAGCGCAATAAAAATATGGCGAACCTTCAAATGCATGTTTATGCACCATACTCCCCGCGCGTTCTGTGGGCTGTACGAGCTTATTTGTGTGGTACCACTGAAGGCTGCAGAGACGTGAGCTACCGCTGTAGGAAGAAGTAGTCCAGTGGTAGGAAGAAGTAGTCCATGGGTCGGCTCAATTAATATTTATTTTGAAGTTTATTCCGTGGCACAGATATTATGGCAATACATAATGATTATCAATTAAGGATCGAGGAGGTATCAACCACAAAGTATATTTTGTATTTGTAATTAGCCATTTTACATGACCCGTATAGGGCAATTGGCGTCAGTGCCGTTTGATCCTGAGGTTCCTAGTCGGTCACCCATCCAGGAACTCGCGATGTCTCGAATACTCTTAACCTTCGTGACTTCACGTAGTTAATGAATACGGCAAGCAAGGTGGATGGTCGAGGGAAACTACGAAAACTCCGGTCGGAATGACCGACGTGGGGATTGAACCCCAGCCTCAAAGTCAGCGCACTTCGCTCTGAGCCACTTCGCTCGGTACAAAGTATTTTACAACATTGTAATTATATGTACGTTATTGTAATATATACTTTGTGGTTGATACCTCCTCGATCCTTAATTAATAATCATTTGAAGATTATATTTTCTTTTATATAAAAAATGCTAGAAGGAGTTATAATTATTTATCGTAAGAGGAAACCAGCGCAACCATCGATGCCCACAATTCGTCCACAGTCCAGCGTAAAGGCGAGCATTTCGTCTGATAGCTTCGGCCCAGAGCCACCTTTGTGACTTCATGGACGTCCGTCGCCTTTAAGTGCTCGTGGTCGGGGGGGGGGGGGCAGGAATCGCGTGCGCGGTGGGAGGTGCCTCGACGCCTTGCAGGTTGAGGGCCTTCGTGCCTCGGCGGATATAGGGTCACGCCGCGCCTGCGGAACGGACTCCCGGGCGTGGTGTGTGTGTGTGTGTGGGGGGGGGGGGTGATGCTATGGTGCGAGAGTAGTGAGAAGCGGGGTTGGGAGGGCGAGGGATTGCGCAGAGTCCAGGTTGGTGGGCTAATAAAGGGATGTGTTGGGGTAAGCGAGATGGAGTGTGGAAAGGGGCGGCAGCGGCGTATGTCGGGACGTGCGTGTGGAGATGCAGGGGAGTGCGTGGTCGCGGTGCGGCGGTGCTAGTCGGGTAGTTTTTTCTTGCATCTTTGCTCTGGCGAGGCGATGGGCAGAGAAGCGTGGTGGCGGGTTAGAGGGTGTGTGTGTAGATCGCGGGTCGAGGGTGTCGTGGGCGGGGTAGAGGGGTGTGGAGAGCGGATAGAGGGTGTGTGGGCGGGTAGAGGGTGTGTGGGCGGGTAGAGGGCGTGTGGGCGGGTGGAGGGCGTGTGCATAACTAGTGCGCGTGTGGATAGCAGGCGGACGGGTTGTGGGGCGTGCGTGCAGGTAGCGGGCGGATAAGCGAGTAGGCGTGTAGGCAGCGAGCGTGCGTGAGTGTCAGGCAGACGAGAAAGCGTGAGAGCAGGGGCGTGTGTGTAAATGAAGTGCGGAAGATCGGGTAGCTGGAGGGTTTTCGGGAAGTAGGCGGGAGTGTGGGAAGAGGACGGACAATTGATGAAGGCCCGGCGGGTGTGGGGGAGGGTTTGGGGACTAGCAGGCGGGGAGGGGGTGAAGGCGCTCGGGTTTGGAATCGTTCCAATCTCTTGGATGTTCTTTATTGAAGGCTACATTTCGTGAGAAGGCTTCGAACATTGAATAATGATCTGGGAATTACTGCACCATATGGTGGCGATTAGAAGCTCCTGTCAAAGGACTTCCCAACGTAACAGCCAGAAAGCCTCGTTTCCAGAGCATACTAGTTCGATCCCTTTGTTCCTGGCTCTTCTTGCGGTGTGTGTAGTACGAGAGAGTTTGTGAACAATTTGATTCTTATTTCTTCACTCTGTTACGGGTAAGCAGGTATTGTTAGATCTTGACAAAATCATTGTTTGTTTAAAATACCCCGACTCTGCTACAATTTTTATTACTACATTATTCTGATTAAGCTTATATTAGTGATTCAAACTTTAAAGCATGCGATATAATTCGTGTCTTTATGCTACATTGGTAATTACATACGAAATGTTATTAGCTTTGTTTGCAAATAGAAGAATTGAGTATGAACAATGTAATGAATATGCCTAAATAAAAAAAACAACAATTTGTAAGTAGGATTTGAAGATGACGTACAATACGCGTCGTTGGAGAAGAGAGCGGAATATTTAGAAGCAATTTTCGCTCATGTCAATTTCAAAAAGACAAATTTTACAAAAGATAGAAGTTAATTATGGTCAATGGAGAATAAACAGTTTTGTTTCCTTTGTTTATTTTTTATTGATCGTAACTAATTTTGTAAAGGAAGAGACAAACATAAACTGAACCAAGTTTTTCAACACGTATGTAGACGACATTTTATAATTTACTTATGACGCATAATACATGTTTTTTTAAGAAGTTGTTTGTGAAGTAACTCTCTAGATTTTGGTAAGTCGCCCTGCAATTGCCGTTATACAACCTACTTTGTATATTGTTCTTTATGTTTATTGTTAATAATATTGGTCTTTTCTTGAATATGTTTGTAATTGATTCACAGAACATTGAAGATGTGATCGGTTGACAAACATGAAAGGTTTGCTATTCATGAAAGGAAAGCGATAAAAAAGCATTCACAATCCTTTCAACTCAAAAATCAACTAGTTCATCAATATTTAAAATATAATATTCACGAGACGAGTCAACTACTTCGATAATTAAATTCTCTAAAATCAAAAAAGCATAAAATTAAGAAAGTTTCGAATAGGGAGGGATAATTATGCAATTATGGGTTGAGCACAAATTATATACAGTTTTCGCGCATACCCGCACAAAAAAGTGCTACGCATTATTAAATTCAGTGAAGCGAAACGTGTTCCAATAATTGCTCACACAGTTTGCTCTCTACAGCTAAAATTCTGCTTGTCATTGCTATTTATCAATTACACAGTTTGGTATAATTATTTCTCCAAATATAATAGCATGCCTAATTTCCATAAATAAAGTTAACGTAACTAGCCGTACTAGTTAATTTCCCTGTCGCGTAGATGTCCCCTGATGCGAAGATATGAGAAACGACATCAGTTTGAACAGGCCAATGAGCACCAGGACTTTTTACTCATCAGTGATCACTCTTTATATCACTCCACTATTTATACAGAACAATGTCTATGATGCCAAGTAAGCTAGTATGTGTGTTTTGGTGTCTCGAAAAATGTTCAATCAATCAATATTATTCTGATGTATCACAATAAAAGGAAACAAAAATTCTGTTCAACCAATAATTACATCAGAGAGTTTTTTCTTGTTTTCTGCCGTTAAGACCAGTAGTGTGGTGCCTTTGCAACGACACTGATCAGGAGGTCCTAGGGTTCGATGTTGGCGGATTTTTGACATAGCTTATTCGAATTCAGCCGCCGTGCCCTGACTGGAGGAGAATTCTAGCGACCGGCTGCTCTGATCGGTAGATTTCTGTGGTTTCTCCGATCAATTCCAGGCGAATGCCGGTGTAGTACTCTAACAAAAACGAGCTTCGAATTCTGCGCAATCCTTCCTTTCTCTTTCTTATCCAATCCTGTCCTCCTACACACTCAGGCACTACTCTACCATGTAAGTGGAGAAGTCATTCGGGAACTTAAAGAGTTTGTTCCGGCTGGGGCAACGCTCCGCTGTGATACCTGTAGAGGGAAATCCCTCGCAAGCCGACATGTAGGTCGGTGCGGGATTTCAACATTGAGCGAAAAAGGACACCACATCACTTCCAGAGATAAAGACATTCACTGCGTTAACGGGACTAACGACCAATAACAGTTGACGCGCACGGAAACACGAGAGTCTCTTGTTTTTATTTTATTTCTTGTTACGTGCATTCAGTTGTTGTTCTAGTTACATTCAAGTTATATTATAGTTGGGGGAGATGATATGCTCATTAAAACACATGAAATGTAGTTAAGATTATTATTTTCTTGTTTATGTTTCTTCAAATTAGTCAGACTGTACTTTGGTCTTTCAATTAAAGACCACAGTACAGTCTAACATGAAATGTTGATTCATTTTTTTCGACAAAGTGTGTGTTTTGTTTTTGTACGTGTACATGGTGTGTAATACGGTGGATTATTAAATACAATCACTGATTTCTTTGGAATTGCATTTTTGACGAGTCTTATGGAACCAAGAATTCACATCTCTGGGACCTTAATAAATCTAATTTCTCTCATTGAAAAAAAACAGTGTAGACATATAACCTTAAGAATTATGGAGTGATAAACTAATTGACTCTCAATAGTCAAAGTGAGTCCATTTCGCAAATCAAATAATGTGGGGGTGGTTGGGTAAATATAATAAACATTTTTTAAACTTTTGCAGACACAAATCTGTCCCCTTAACATCAAATATTTGCGAATAAAGGGATATTTCTAGTTTGGAATATCATTCTCAATCAAAAACAGAAATTTCAATTAGAACTTGAAAACAGTACATGTGTACTAAAATTACTTAGCAAAATAACTTTGCGCATCGTCTTAGATTGAATGTGTTCTTACTTGTTCTTTGGATAAGAACAATAAGGTCATTCGTACCCTAACAACCCTGCGTGTTGGGTTTTTAGACTCGAGGTGAAAAATTCAAGGTGCTACTTCTTTGAGCGACCTGCGTGACAAAGATTGGTGCGGTACTTTACGAAATATTGGTTTCACGCAACCCTTTTGAAGTTGAATCAAGGATACCGAAATTTTGTGTAAGGGTGGATAAAGTATTAAAACTCAGATATAATTCATGAGTTGCTGTAATAATACCACATGAGAAACAAAGTCTTAAGATAAATGAATTTAATATTCACAGGCGATAAATGGTCTTTTAACACCCTTTTTTAACCGTTTGATGACGGAGAAAACATTGCAAATAGAATTGGGACGAGTTAAATAAATACTGCTAATATAAAATAAACACAACAAACGTTTTACTGCAACTTTTAAGGATTAAATTAACAAATTCCAGTAAATTATCTTGAATTGTTCAAGTAACTAATAAGAAAGAAAGAACTTTATCTTTTCACGGGTAACACATTAGCACGTTCCCATTTGTTTTCTCACACGAATGCACCTACCATTTAATTATGTGTTGTTCAGTACTCATTATTGATAGAATTTCTTGATTGAGAACCATATTATACATTTGAAACCACATTCATTACTTTATTTTCAGTTAGAAATATTTGTAAGAAACTCAAGGCATCATACCTTAAGAAAAGAAAATACTCATGTTATTTATATTTTGTGGAGGCATAACCACTATTTCAATTGAAAATTCTACGTGAGCTAGGGCAAAAATTTCACGAAATTAAATTAACTATAGAATTACTATAATCTTAAAAGTGAAAAGGAAACAAGAGATAGATGAAGAATGACGGAATGAAGTCATGACAAACACGAGATCAATGAGGGTGCAAACACAATCAGCTAAGTATACAAGAATGTGAGGGAATGGGACAATGAAAACTTGGTTAGAATATTAAATAACGGAGACGGATAACGAAAGAGAATTGAGAAAGAATTAAAGAAACCAGCCGAAAAGCGAATATATAATTAACAAGAGAAATCAACATCATAGAGTCACTCCTTAAATTATTCAGCTCTAATTCTGGGAACAGAGAATCCACGAATCAAACGATTGAGATTAATGTGTAATTAACGCTTCTGTTCCCGATTTCCGAGAACTCGGAGGACTGAGTTCAAGTCACGAAAGACGACAGACGAAATTCGTAGAATCTCGGGCGGAGATATCCTAATTTATTAGAGTCCTACTTCTAGACTTCCACAAATTACGATGGATGAGGTAGATAAATTTGGAATTGTATACTATATAGAAATAGAAATTATTTCTCCATGAAAATCATGAATAAAAATTTATAAAAATGTGACATCTTTCATGAGTTTAAGATAAATCAAGGAAGTTTCAGGTTTGGAAAGCGCAGGATGTCGGTAGGAATTCCATTAATCTGAGCAGATCAAGATTTGCTAATGCTGCATAGGCATTGAAGGTTTTCGAACGCAAGCAGAATACGAAATGAACTTTTTATTTAGAGTATCTCGGCATACGTTGATCCATTTTAGAATACGATGAATCACACTGAAAGGACAGTCAATTTTCTAATTGAATAAAAAAAAGGCGGTGCTGGCACAATAGCAATGTATACAGAAAACTTATGTAGTAAGAATAGGGAGGAGCAGAGGAATTGAATCAACCGCCTGGACAATTTCTGCAGAATGTGAAACATCCCCGCAGGTCTCTCAGAAAGACGTAACAAATGTTTCGGAGGGGGAATGTCGAGAATAAAGTAGAATGTAAAATAAACTGTAGCCTGCAAAGTTCAGAATTTATGAAGCGAAGGGCTTAGTGTGATGTCGCTAGAGTGTTAAAGGTGTAAAATGCAGATTGTGAACCTCAAGGGTGAGGCAAAGCACAAACAGAAACTCAAAGGGACTGAAAGAGCAAAGGGCAGTGCGCAGAAAGATGAGAGAAACAGTTGAGATCCTTTGAATGCAGAGTTGTGGAGAAAAGTATAGTGTTAAGATCATACCATCATATCATCTTGTATGTACTTCGTAGGTTTGTAGCACATGAAACATCGAGGGGCATACAATGAGGGGCAGAGTACCACGTGAAGGAGTGTAAGTTTTGTATAGGACAGGTGTATCTCAAGGATGCAGGGATGTGAAGTCCAGAGATTCATGTTTTGTGTCATGAAGTCTAGACGAGACAGAGATGTAGAATTGGAAGGGAAGGAGTAGGGAAAAATAGATAAAAAATGTGGTACCGACCCACAATTGTGGGGAAAATGTTGGAAGATATCATGGGCTGGAAAAGGAGGAAGAGTGGGTAAACTATGAGAAAAGGATGGCGAAAGAAGGGATAAAGAGTTAAAAAGGGAGAAATAAGACGGGTCACACGAGCGTGAGAAGGGGGCGTGAGCGGGGTAAGGGTGGGTACAGGGCGAGAGTGGAGTGAGCGAGTGATGCAGCCTCACCTGGAAGTGTGCCAGGTGCTCGGGGTCGTTGAGCGCCAGGAACTGCGTCTGTGACGTCACCGGCACCCCGGACAGGTACTCGTACGTGTCGTTCTTGCGCTGCAATAACCATAACAACAACCATAACAACATGCTCGACGGCTTCAAACGTCCAAACAACAGCACTTGCGCAAGGGATTCTGTAATTAATGTTCATCAAATATGACATTTAATTAACACATTTAAGCGCTCTCCCACACATACATACATACATACATTCATCACGCAAACTTTAATGTAACGAAGTACAGATTGCGTAACTCCCTCGTAGTAAGTCTTGTACAATTTTTTACTGTTTTTTTCACGTTAAATAAATAAACGTACAAAATATGGCAGCCATATGAAAATCTCTTACGACAAAAAGATGTATTAATAACTACACACAAACAATTATTAACACAAACACCAACTTTCAGTCGTAATGTATGAAGAACGTAAAGGCTACACTAGCCTAGAGAAATGAAAATGTTTTAAAATATCACGTGAAACTTTTGCATTGGCGTAAGTTTAAATCATAGATGCCAATTGCAAAAGAAAGTTGCGAAACCACATCGACGTATATATTTGGACAAAATAAGATCTAATGTAACAAATCACGTAAAAGCTACGCCCGACAGAACTCAGTAATATTATCCATTGGAAACGCTCGCTTTCCTCCATCAATGCGCTTCTGTATTGTTCACCACTCTATCAATTCTCGGTTTAATGCACTCGCGAGTTTCGATATTGGAAAATCAAAAGAGATTGGTGAAGCGCAACAAAGCATGAAGATTGCCAACAGAAATGAGATAATAATATTGAGGATGGAACCGGGGTACATATCGAATAGCCAAAACGTGGATCGTTCCTGGGTTAGAGTGAACTGAAAGATAAAGAAAAGGAAAAGAGAATAAACAACGAGAGGAAAAAGAACGAACTTAGATGTCGTAAAGGGGGTAGAAAGCAATACAAAGGGAGAAGAGCAGATATTAGAGGGTGAAATCGCGTTACCAACGTAACGGATTGTCAACCGTGCCTATGCCGGTCAACGCTTTTGACGCAGGGGTCTGCAAAACAAGAACTCCTGCCTAAACTTCACAGTCTATTTTAAACTCCCCATCGTCATCACACGACATAAAAAAGAGGGGATTTAAATATTTTTTTATTTGTATGGTGCACATTTAGGGTTTTCGTAACTCACACCTAATTTCATTTATTACAGATTCCTATTTACCATTTTATGTCGTAAACACTTGTATAGTTTACGAACACAGATAATATTCTCCTTTAAGCATATTTTTATCGCATAGACATACACGTAGCAAGTTGCAAAGCCTGTGATATTCACAACGTTTTTGCATGTATTGTAGAGAAGCGTGTTTTATCTATGAACCAGATGATACATTGTTTTAACACACATTTATGTTGACCTCCGTGATCGTGCGAATGAGAGAATAAACGGGTCGCTTGTACAAGGATGAATAAAATACTCTTATTTTAAATCGTGAAGTTGAGAACAGAACTTTGTTTTCGGCCCAGAAGCTGCAAGCTCTGAGGATGATCGCTACGTGATCGAAATGACAAAATATTTATTTATTTATCATCGTTAAGTTGATTCTTTACCAAAATATTGAACTCTGAGAAATCCATGTGTGGTCACATTGGATTCCAAACCAAAAGCGGTTGCGAAGTGCAGGTATTGAAATGCCGTGAATATTCAAATTACAATGTAAATGTGATCAGTTATAATGAAAACAAATAAAAATAACTATTAATTTTAAAACCTCTATATCTAACATTTTTCCTTTTTTGGGAATTTTGGACGCTTTCTTCCCGGAAGTCCGCATTGTAACTTATGTCTCCGCAAGAGCAGGGAATGTGTCTGAAAGTCTTTCGCATTCATTACGATGATGTATTTTGACGTTTAGGCGAAGTCACTGGATGATTGTTGGCAAACATGTCGGGTTGTTACTGAGAAGTGAAGCACCTTGACGGTTCAATTACTTTGGTTGGGCAAATGCCTCAAGGCAACGTATACAAGGTTCTAGATTGCGACAAGAATATACATAACTTTATTCTAATAGTTACAATATTATTTAGTTAAAATGTATCCGTTTTTTGCCAGTATTACAGTTGAGTGGTTTCGCTGGCTTTGATCACTTGTCTTCATACCCGTACTAGAATGCAATGATTCGCGCAACAATTGGAAATGTTGCTTGTGTCCAGTATAGTAAACAAGATAAAAACAAGATGAGAGTACATGTAATCGAAATATTGAAGACTATTACAACTGTTTTTCACGGTACGTTTCAATCAAATTTTTGGCCCAATAATCAATTAAAAATGACAATGTGATGCGATGTGCGTATTGTACGACATTTGAAGTTGAATATCGTATGGTATTTCACTTCCCCGCGAGTTCGTTTCTACTTGTAAAGTTTTGTGATGATTTTTGTTGCGATATTTGCGTTTTTTGATGTGAATGGTTCAGCATTGATTTTGATAGTACAACACTACCGTCAGCAATATAAACATCATACAAATCACGAAGTTGCAAAAGTAGGTATGTAACGGCATCGCCAAAAATTGAGTTGTTGCAAGGTGCAAGCGGGCACGCTTTGGTCAAATTGTACGAATTTGATGCAAAAGAATGAAGGATGTTTAATTTTTCCATACAAAAAAGGGCGAAGTTCAGGAAAAATTTGATGGGAATTGTATCGAGTGTTAAACGCATCATTCAGACTACTGTCTATTCCACTCCCGAGCTATAGAGGGATTAGTCTAAGAAGGGAGCGCTTTGACTACTGGTAACAACTGCAGGTTATGTTCACGCGCTTAATTCGTCAATCCCTTTGTTTACAGTTAGCTCACTTGTAAATAGCTTCGACACTAAATCTTCCCATCTCCTCGTCCGACATGTCATTCATCGGTTTCCAGACAGGCAGGTTGGTCCTTTCTTAGAGTAACTTCTCGGTTCCATTGTGCAAAACTTCGTAATAGCGTTTCTTATGCGTGAGATACTAACTGAATAGAATGGGTCTCAGAAGTGCAGTGCTAATGGTAAAAGATGAAGACAAAAGACATTAAAGGGCGCGAAATCAATACTTAATCTCCTTTCCCAGATGCATGCTCCGACGTTTCCTGGAATCAATAGCCAGAGCGGCTCAGTTGACCTGACCTCAGCTGGCCTTCCATGGTCCAATTTCGAGAGTGACCACCTGAGGTTTAACAGGATTAAGAAAGCAATAAATACAATTGTAGTCGTAAAAATATGTTAAATGCCATACATACAAACCCATTCTTTTTATCTTACGATACATAGAGTGGAAAATTAAGTATATCAAGGTTGGCTCACACAGGAAAAAAATACCTTTCATGTAATGAATGATTGAGCAATGCAATCAAGAAAATCAATAGGGATCCTGAAATATTACCAAAGAAGTCATTTACAATCGTAAAATGACGTTTTAAAGACATTCCTTATCTCTCATGCCAGTTGATTCTTCTGTGGATTGAGATCATACCCAAGGACATTGGAATCTCAGAGGTACTCATAAAGGATGTGAGCGGTGCATATCAGCAGTACGATCTTTTGAAGTAAGTATACTAGACGCAAGGCCTACAGTACTAAGATAATTCGTCAGGTATCTGGAAGTAGTCCTTAAAATTTTAATTACTGCTGGGACAACCAGGATCTACGGTATCCATCAACTATCTGAATATCACGATATTTCTTTATTTTTTCGAGTTCCTTCTGATCTACTCTAATCGGAGAATGTACTAGGTGGGATGTGAACACTATTCGTATCTCCATGTGTTGTTATTATTATTATTATTATTATTATTATTATTATTATTATCGTTATAGTCTTCAACCATCCACTCATTCATCCATCCATCCATCAGAGCATGGAATATCCTATGAGGTAAACAACATAATAGGTCCCTTGCAAAAGACAAGAACAAAGGCTTTATAACAGTATGATTTAAATTTCCGATCCACCAGCAGCAGATCTGAGTCAGTCCGTTCCCAAACCGCCCCGGCCGACCCGCGCGTTCGGAGCTTTCGCATATTCCGTGTAAGGGGTCGTAAAGACCGGATGCCAAACGTAGCGGGCGGGCGCGGGCTTTGGCCAGCCCTGCCCTCCGCCCCGCGCACACGTGTAACGTCGTGGAGGAGGGGAGCGGAGGGCCATTAGTACCCGGGGCAGCCGCGCGCCCCTCCGACGTCTTCTACATAACTCAGTCGTGTTTATGAACTTTTTAAATTCATCGTACGGCATAAATTGTTACTGTGAGTGAACTTTTATATCGCTGGAAATCAAGCTACCGACTGCTACGCCCTGCTCTCTGCGTGGAAACAGTGGGGAGATCGTATGTGTTTGTACGAGTAGTAAACAATGTGTATGTGTAATTTGTGTGTACGTGTGTGTGTTGTACCGTCAAAGAAGAATCCTAATTTGAAAAAAATAATTTAATTTTTTTGTGTCATTCTGTCATGAAAGTATAAAGGAGAAGAGGACTTTTAGAATTCGACAATGCTCATTAAATTTTTTTTAAATACAGAAAACCTTTTACATTTTACTTTGTAAAATTAAAATAATGTTATAAAAAAGTTATTTAATTTTTTAGTGTAATAGAATAAATATAAAGGGACGTGCATCTAGAGAACTAGCCAAATGTGTCTGTTGCCTTCATTAGACACGTGATCGGGATTTTACATGCTGTTTGTAAAAACTCTCTGCCAGCAAATATTCATATTTATTTTATGATAAGTGTGTAATTCTCAACTTTTGTTGATTTATGCATCTAATACGCAACTTGTAAAACATTATCATGCATATTTAAAATTCTTGGAAACACGGTTTTATTCGGTTTTCTCTATACCAAGTGAATATAGTCACCTCTATATTCAAAATGTAGTAAATGTACTTGAAACATGGTTTGCGTCCGGGAGGTTCTGAGTGCAATTCAATGCCCCTGAGCGAGGTAGATTCGTCACCAACAGTTGAGGAGATGACGTCCATTTCACGCTTGCCTCCATTCTTGGGTCGTATGTTCATACGTACGCATTGCCCAAATGCTGCATCTGCTCTTGTTTTCCCACCTTAATTTTTGTTGATAATGTCTACCCGTAATGTAAGCCTCCTTTACTAAATTATCTCATGTTTACCACATAGCTTCTATTTTTGTTTCATTAATTTCCATCTCGTTTTTCCTCCCTTACTCTTTCTTCCAATGACTCGCCCCACTTTCTCTTCATTTTTCACGGTTTCTTTTGCTATCGATTTATTTACTGATATGCAACCAACCATGATGTTTACGTTTTCCAAAATAATTCATTGAAGCGCTAAGTTGAAATAAACTTACTGCTGCTGGAAATGGTAGGAATTCTACAGCCTCGCTCCTTGGGAGTTTTCATCACCTTATATTTGTAGGAGTAACAATAAGAAACACGCTATTTCGAACGCAGGTATAAAACCCTAATTAATTATCCTAATTTACTTGTATTATTGCTTTCACCTCAGTAAGATCTCCTGACAAAAGACTCCAGAAGTGAAAAAAACAAATGCCGTGAAAGTCTAATTAATATGGAGAAGTCCTAACCTCCTATAATCCTAAGCAGGTTGCAATTACAGCACTTACATGTAAAAGTAAACAATAATATATTGCTTTCAACACACATCAGACTCAAAAATATAAAACTCTCGCCAAGTACGATCGTTAACGCATCTTTTCATAACTCGAAGATTCATCAGTTTCGTATCATTCAACATGAAAACGATAAGGCAGTTTCATCAAAAACGCGCACCAAGAGGGAAACTTAATGTAAACATCAGGGAAGGCGAGTGCGTCACGTACAAGCCGTAATTCGCCCACCCGGGCGATAATTTCACGCGCACCTTCCAACCCAACCACGTCCTCGGCGGCGAAGGGGAGGGCGCGAGGGGCGCGGAATGGCGCGAAGGCAGGTGCGGGCGCAGGGAGCCCTCAGATGAGCCATAAGCGCGCGCACATGGGGCCGTGGAAGCTGATTGGCGCGCAGAGGGAAAAACGACGGGACGGGACGGGACGAGACGATACGGGACGGGACGAGACGAGACGAGACGTGACGTGACGTGACGTGACGGGACGGGACGTGACGGGACGGGACGGGCGTGACCGTGAGTGACGTGAGGACGCGTGCGGGACGGACGGGAACGGGGGACGTGACGTGAGGGACGGCGGGACGTGACTGACGTGGGAGGAGGGACGGACGGACGTGCGAGGGAGGGGACGGGAGGGGACGGGACGGACGGGACGGGAGGGAACGGGACGGGACGGGACGGGACGGGACGGAGGGAAGGAGCTGGTTTTGCCATGCTTACCATGGAGATTGAGAATGGGCGGCGTAAACTTTAAGATGGTTTTCTGGGAAAATATATGGTAAGTAAACGGAGATGGGATAATAAAGAATAGTAATAATATAATATAAATAGATATTAATAATAATAATAATAATAATAATAATAATAATAATAATAATAATAATTTCAAAGTAATCAACAAACATTTATTTTTATGAAGATTTCAGTTTATAATATTTTGTCATGTATGTAAACTAATGGTGCTAAAACCGCACGTATTTTCTCGCCCGTACTTTCATGCAAAATTACGCGAAAACTACGCAAATTTTCGACAATGTGTACAAGACCTTATTTAAAAATATCTCTTGAAAAAACAGATTTCATTAGGGCAAAATATCTCATCTTCATAATTGTATTGTAGGAAGTCGCCGAGAAAGTTTTGAATTTTTGCAATTTTCAAAAAATCAGCTTTTTCGACGAAAATGAGACCTGCGCGATTTTCTTAAACGTCCTACAAAATATCCAACAAAAAATTTAATTAAGAACGACGCAGGATTTTTTTAATTTTGAAAATGTCACATGGGTATCACTTAAAGAAGCCCCACAATTAAAAGAACGGTTTTATATTCAAGGAACAGTCTCATCAGCCAGATTGCATGGGGAATATGCATTTTGAAGAAAATCGACTAAACTGTTTAGCAGCTAGCGCTGTTCCCAGATAGAGAGACGGACGAAATGAAGGACGGACGTATGTTTTGCCGTCATTCAATTTTTCGATATCAAGGATCCACAAAACATAGATTCTGGCTACATTACGTGTTAGAGGATTTTCCCCCCTAAATTTAGCAACTGAATTTATCCATTCTTTCGTTACCAGGGGGCCTGTAATAGTTATTCTACCGAAAATTTGCCGTTTTTGCGTAGCATTACATACCTTTCTCTCTACCCAATAGCGAAAGAGTAAAAGGATATTAAAGTTTGTCGACGTTTTGGAATATTGAATTCCATCATCAAAGCTATGGTTTACGAAACTAGTGGTGCGAGAAGAGACATTTTGGAAAGTGTTCACCACAAATAATAAAAACTATCCAGATTCCGAAACTGCATATGAAATGATTTAAAGATCTAATACTGAGAAATACATTTAACTGAGAAGTATATTAGTAGCTTCAATATTGCAGGCTTACGAGAAGTTTAGAAAAACTTAAAATTGTTCATCCTTAAAACTCAAAATTCATTCTTAAAATGTAAGGGCGAGACAGCACAAAAAATTGTAGCCCTTTTGGTGAAAATTGCTTATACAAAATGAAAGGGACAGTCACCACCGTCTCAACAGCGAAGATGAGACTACTTCTTAGGGTTCCAAATATAAATTAATCATATTTGTTTACGCAATTTCGTAACCTCATTTGTCCGTTTACTGCTTTCCTGATTTTACAATACATCCCTTTGAACTCTGTTGCGTGTCAGATTTATGTAGAAGAGGAGGCGAACAATCAGGGGCGCTCAGAGAAAACGAGACTTCTGGAGTAATAGATGCACCGGAGCACCCTAGTCCAAACAAAAGTTTTTCAGCTTCAAAATGCACACGGAATTAATTTCTCCATGAATCAGAAATGGCTAATAACTGTTAATTTGAATAAGAAGTAAATACGTTTTATTTTTCGCCTATGTGCATATGTACGGAGTAATTTCCGTAGTATAAAGAAAGTTATATAATACTGCATTGAAAATATAATTTTGCGTTCACCTATATGTAGTAAATAACATTCTGCAATACGTAACATACTTCACATGAATTCTCTTGAGACATCTCTCAGTCTCTGAGACAGTAAGACAGTCTCACAGACAAAATATTCTCAAATATGCTCCAAATTTATCCTTTACATTTTTTGAATGTGTACAGTTAAAAACAGATATAAAGGAGGCATAGTCATTCATGGGCTCGAAATTGCTCGTTTTCAAAACGCTTAAACATTTTTTTTAAAGTGCTCCAAATATATCAGTGAAGATTTGCATATAAAACCATGCTTAAGTCTTCTATAATATTCTTAGAGTCATATTTCAAAATTCTACTTCAAAGGGACTGAAGAATTTGGAAAAAGTAAAAAAAAATGTATTTTAGAAAATGTTCTTTAGTCCATGCTAATCAAAATTAAAAAACTAACTAGAATGAGATTATTTGAACACACAATCAAAATTAATACTTAACCTCAATGTCACATCATAAAATTATCTATATGATACTTGTGAGCGGCTGATTCCAAAGAACAGAAAAAAAAGAAACAAACTTTGAAATTAATAAACTTCTACTTTCAAGCGTTGTAGAAAGAAAACATTATTAAAATTGAATTCACAGAAATGGAAGAAAAAATGCTATAAGAGGATTTGCCATTGGAGAGTAGATCCAACGAAATAGATTCGCGGCCTGTTGTATTCCGAGTGCAGAAGTCTTGTTATTGTTGGCCGCCATAACTTTGCGAGCTCCTTGTGAGCGCAGTGACCGGAAGAAATGGCCCCCTAACTTTATTTCCGCTCCCCGCCGCGCCGAGTCGCTCTTAGAGTCCCCTCCGAACCTCTCTGCAGGGGCCGACGTTCCAGGCCGCCGCCCCAGAGGGCGAAGCGGAGCGCGGGGCGAGATCGAGGTGGAGCTGCTCGAGACGAAGCAGGTGGCGGAGAAGCGAGGGAGGAGGAAGGAGGTAGAAAACCGGGAGAGAGAAGCGGAAAGACAGAGCGTGAGAGGGCGAGCGTGAGAGGGCGAGCGTGAGAGGGCGAGCGTGAGAGGGCGAGCGTGAGAGGGCGAGCGTGAGAGGGCGAGCGGAGAGGAGTGAGAGGGCGAAGCGTGGAGAGTGGCGAGCGTCGAGAGGGGAGCGTGAGAGGGCGAGCCGTGAGAGGGGAGCGTGAAGGGAGCCATCGAAGAGGGCGAGCGTGAGAGGGCGAGCGTGAGAGGGCGAGCGTGAGAGGGCGAGCGTGAGAGGGCGAGCGTAGAGGGCGAGCGTGAGAGGGCGAGCGTGAGAGGGGAGCGAGAGCCGTGGAGGGCGGAGCGTGAGGAGGCGAGCTGTCGTGAGGGGAGGCGTGAGAGGGCGAGCGGTGAGAGGGCGAGCGTGAGAGGCGAGCGTGAGAGGGCGAGCGGCGAGAGCGGGAGGGCGAGAGGCGAGCGGTAGGGCAGCGGAGGGGCGAGCGGCGAGAGGGCGAGCGCGCACTCAGCGAGGCGAGCGGGAGAGGAGCGGGAGAGGCGGCGAGAGGGCGGAGCAGGGAGAGCGCGCGAAGGGAGGCAAGCGTGGGGGAGAGAGACAAATATTTGGAAAGGGTGACGAGAACAATAAGATACATAGATCTTGAATTGATTGCATACTGCTATGCCATTACGAAGGTGAGAAATTAATTCAACACTGATCTTGAAGGGTTACACAGGCAATTTATACGAATTTCTGCAAATATTTGAAAACGGGTAATATGAAACGTTGGCTCTTCTAGGTATAATGGCAATCTTACGAAAGCTAAATGAACTGCATCTGGAGAAAAGAGCCTATCGTTTGGCTGAAAGTAATTACTTCCCCATGAACCGTGACGCAGTATTCCACGGCAGCGTAACGTGGGCCGGGAGGGGAGGGGGCAGGCTAGCGTAGGGCCGGGGAGGGGCGGGAGGGCGGGGCGATTGCGGGGGCGAAGCACGCGGGCTCTGGAGGGCGGGAGTAAAGTGGCGCGCGCAGTGTACACAACTCCTTTTATTTCCGTTGTTTTTTGCCCGGGGCTGCTTGCGTGTGACCATCGTCACGGCTGAACTCCTCGGGGACGTGGTAGGGGAGGGGAGGGGAGGCTACTTGGCAACGCGAGGGGTGCCGCGCTGTGGAAATGAAAGGGCAAACATAAGGGACGCACATGGGCGACAAGAGAGCAAGCGCAGCGAGAGGAAAAGCCAAGATTGATGAGAGACTTGCCTAGTGGGAACTAATTGGTTCTTAAACATGCAATAGACAAAACGACATTGTTGGTTTAGAGTGATTAATGAATTTTAGACACAAAATGAAGTTTGACGGAAACAGTTGTCACCTTTAAAAATTAACTTTTAGAATTGTGTGATAGTTCTATTCTTTCTTTCGATTGGGACATGTGAAATCACCTAAATTTATGAAAGGAGAACCATAAGTCGACAAAGAAAGGAGAAGAGTCTAGTACGTGTATTTGCACCAGTGCAGTTGTCATGGTGTGCTTAGCAAGTTGGTTTTACTCGGATCAGGTAGTGACGATGATTGGGTAAGATCGATTGTATTCTCTGTTTCAACAATCATGATTCAGAGTGTCACAACGCGAGTGCACGGCACGAGAATTAAAGAATATTTGCGGTGCTTGGAATCACAAGATTTGTAAATCTTACTTTGTGAATCATTTACATAGAGAAGTAGGACACGCTCTCAATCCACACACAGACATCCATATACTGGAAAAGGTGCTGGCCACGGTACTTAGCCGATAGGTATATCATATACGAGTAGTTTTTCTAGCTTACAAACATCAGGAAAGAAACAGACTCAACTTACCTCTCAATGTCTTGTTATTTCAACTCAAATATATACTTTTCATTGTTCATTTAATTCGTGCACACATACTTCTTAAATTTGCTTTATCACTGCGTCTCTTTAATTTCACTTTTTGTATTATGTACATTCCTTCTATTTTAAATTTAGAGTATGTATTAATGGAAACTTTCTTTAACTAATTCTTTATTAATTCATTAGCGAATGTTTTTGTGTGTCTTGAACCACATTAATGATGGATTAGCCAACGAAAGTTGCTATTACAAACACAACACACTATAATGTTGGCAAAGACAATGTCTTTTATTCTCATATTTGGAGAACCACATCAAAACGATACAAACTCCCTACGGATTGACTGGGGAACAAAAGTGGACCCCGAGGGCGGAAGGTGTACCGCGCTAGCCATTAGTCACGAGCCACTACAGAAGCAAAGTGAAGTGAAGTCAAGAGAAGTACAGTGAAGTACAGTGAAGTACAGTGAAATACAGTGAAGTACAGTCAAGTACAGTCAAGCACAGTGAAGTGCAGTCACGTACAGTGTAGTAAAGTGGTGTAAGGTGAAGTAAAGTGGTGTAAGGGGAAGTAAAGTGGTATAAGGTGAAGTAAAGTGGTGTAAGGTGAAGTAAAGTGATGTAAGGTGAAGTAAAGGGGTGTAAGGTGAAGTAAAGTGGTGTAAGGTGAAGTAAAGTGGTGTAAGGTGAAGTAAAGTGGTGTAAGGTGAAGTAAAGTGGTGTAAAGTGAAGTAAATTAAAATAAAGTGCAGTAAGGTGAAGTTAATTGAAGCAAGGTGAAATGGGGCCTCCTCACCTCCTTGACGATGGCGGAGCGCTCGATCTTCTGGAACTTGCGCAGCAGCACGAGCCCGGCCACCACGTCCGAAGGCACCACGTCGAGGTCGCGGAAGAAGTCGGAGAGCAGGCGCGCGATGTCGGCGAAGGAGTTGCGGTTGCGGTCGCTGTTGCCCATGCAGCAGAACAGCAGGCGGCAGCGGTGGTTCCAGCTGTCCTGGTAGGCGCGGATCACCTTCCTGCCAACACCGTCACCACCTCAATGATTCCGGGCACTTCAACTACTTTCACCATTAGCCTCGTTAGGGGAGTGAATGCTTTTTTCCTCTGGAGAGGCAGGGTTCCCCACTGGAAGTTCAGATCCAGGGCCGACCCACACGTCGACTTTCCAGGGGAGGTCTATTCCCCCCAGCGGGGCACCGTCCCAACCGCGAATAGCTCTAAGCTCCCCACTGACCTACCGTCATGTCAGGTAGTGTAGCTAGAGCGTAGGCTTCTGCGGCCGGAGTCAGTATTTAATTGGTTGTCCGGGTAAAAACCGAAACGTCGGCACCTTTGCCATGGACGCGGCGTCACCTGGGCAGCCAATTAACCATGCGTAGTATAGTTACTGTAAGTGTGTGTACAAGGGGAGGAATAGGACAAGGAAGAGGTAAGAAAGATGGCGCACGATCCGTGGATCGTTTGTTCTGATGACTACTACATATTCAAAGATTACTCAAAATGTGGGTAACCTGACTTTTGATTTTCATCAAGTTATTTACATCTGATGGATAACATCTACTATATATCAAATATTTGCACAATTTAAGCAGTTCTACAAATGATAATAGATTTCTCTAACATGGCTAACAAAATATGTTCACGAATGGAAAATATCTCTTGGTTATAATTCTATTACCGTATTGTCATACGGATTCTGTTCTGTGGATATACGGATCCACTGAACTTCAAATCATGTTGGAAAATATGTTGCAGGCATAAAAGGTTTAATACTTCCTGAATTGGAAGTACAGTAATCATCATAAATTTGTTGGTAGTAAAGAATCCATAGATCCGGAATTCAGTGCCTATAAAGATTCTCTTCTCGAAAGACCTTCGCTTATCGTTGGTTCTGGAGGCATTGCGAACTCGGAAAATATTCATCGAAGATGGAATGCAAATCACTATATGTACTTAGGAGCTTTAGAGTGATCACGTTCTTCCTACGTATGTAGAAGGGCAAGTTTCATAATCTGTTTCTTTAGAATTTGACGTAACCAGGTGATAAATAGAGTAACTACATAGTCTAAAGAGTTTCTATGTAACAGCCTTAAGTAGGAAGTCTAAAGCACCGTATTTAGTAGACGTCACTGAAATAGGGATAACTACAAAGCGATTGTCCAGGCAAAGCATTTTCCTTCGAGTTTGTCCACACAACACACAGCGCAGGAAAAGAGAAATCATAGAAACTATTTTCTTGATATCTTCAAATCTACTATGGCTCATTGGATTCTGAAATTATATTGTATTTCAAATGTGCATTAATTTACAGATTTGGTTGTTTGCTAAATCAGACAAGTAACTGACTGATTTTCTATCTTTGTTATGAGCGTGCATAGCATAACTTAAAAATTCAACATACAAATAACCATCAAACACGACATTGTGAGCAAGTAGAAAAGTTCTGATTTCAAACAGTTTCCCTGAGCTTATATTTTTTGTTTATGAGTACTTTTTAACTTTTGGCATTGATAGTTTTTAAATAAACGTTTTCCGTATAGTTGCTACATACTACTACATCTCTTAAAGCTGCGTAACACATGTATGGCTAAGAAAAAAAGGTTCTCAACAGAACATGCACAACGCGTTATATTAGTACACAAATGCCAAAAATCTTTAATACATTATGTGCAGTGATTCTTTCTCATATGAGCTTTTCAAATACGTTGCAATACACGTTTGGATATCCATTAAGGGATGTTGGCACCGGAACTTCCATAAATACACGTGTCTAGCGGAGAATCTGTGAGATTCATTGCAGAAAAAGCGCACCGCTCGGAACTTCTGACTTGGCAGACGCAGCGACGCGAACAACAGCCCGGTGCCTTCTTCTTGTTCCGTCTCTGCCCCTCGGGCCAATAAATCACACTCGCCGCCGCCGCTCCGCGCTTTTTGCTCACTTCGGCCGCTGTCGACGCACCCCTTCGTCACTTTTCCGTCTCCGAACCCACACCTCTGCCCCCGCCCCTCCTCAGACATCTTTCTCTTGGCGAGGGCCTACCTCGTTATTACACCATTCCCGTTCTTCGCTCCCCGCCACGTCCTCCCCGTCTCCCCTGCCTCACTTCTCATCTCCTCGCGCAGATCACCATCTCCTCGCCCACCATATCCCCGCCTCGCCCTCCAAATCCCCGCATTACCCATTTCTTCTTCCTCTCGCCCATCATCTCCCTGTCTCACATGTCATCTCCTTGCCCATTCCACCGCATCCACCCACCACATCTCAACCTCACCCAACACATCCCCGCATCTCCCACCACATCCCCGCCTCGCTCACCACATCCCCACCTGGCCTACCACATTCCCGCCTCGCCCACCGCATCCCCGCCTCGCCCACCACATCTCAACCTCGCCCACCATATTCCCGCACGGCCCACTACATCTCTACCTCGCCCACCACATTCCCGCCCCGCCCACCACATCTCCGCCTCGCCCACCACATAGCAACCTCGCCCACCACATCCCCACCCCGCACCACCACATCGCCACCTCACCAACCACATCCTCGCCTCACCCACAAATTTCCCCACCTGTTCCCTATCTCCCCGCCTGCCCCACTATCTCCCGGCTCAGTCACCAACTGCACCATTCACCATCGCACGGCCTCGGCCACATATACCCCACCTCGATCACAATTCACCCCGCTTCGATCACTATCTCCCTGCTTTGCCAACTTCTCCCCGCCTCGTCCTAACGCATCATCTACTAATAATTACCTCTCCATTTTCCATCTCGCTTAGCTACTCCCAGCCTGTTCCATCCAACATCTTCACAACGAGCACCAACGCCACTCCTCTCCCCAGTCACTTTTCTCTCCGTGTCGCGCTAACCCGCTTGCCTCTCCAGCACAGCCCCTCGCTCTCGAATTCCACCATACGCAGAACTCACTCCCTACTCACACACATTTGTTCCTCCACTTGTCTCTAGTTATCCCCTTTGTATCTTCCTCTTTGCCGCCCCACCTCTAGCACGCCGACTATCTCTCCTCCCTCTCCATTCATCCTTCTGCGTTCCGTTCCTTCACCTCCCCTTCCACGCTATCCGTTTGTCCCATTTCCTCTCCAGACAGCAGTACATTCCTCCCCGAAACGTTTGTTATCGCTGACGCTAGGGGGGTTCCATGCCAAGGGCGCCGTTCTCGACGTCAACCTTGATTTTAATTCTGTTTCTCAGTAGCACCGAGGCGAGGGTGGTAAAATGTATTAAAAAGTACGATAACAAATGTGTAATTATTATTCATTTATTGAATATTTATGACGTATCAAAGTAACAGCGACATTAATTATTGTGTTGTAAGAAGATAAAAGATAAGAGAGAGTAGTTGTGTTGTAAAAAGAGAAAATATATATGCACTGTGGAGGAGCTTAGTTTAAAATAACTTTTGAATGGAAGATTAATTGAGTTAATTTCTTGTCAAATAAACTATTGTTTAATTCTGGATTTCTCTCACGCGACGAAATCCATTAGAGGTGATGTTTTAATGAGATACGATATCATAAATTAAGGAATTTCCTCTCCCGTATTTAAGATAATTGTTATTTATGACACGAGCGCTAAAAGTGACAGTGACACTTCATTTTGCGAGTAAGAAATGTTACTGAGAGGCCGAGTAGGGAAATCCTACCAGTAAACAAAATAAAGCCAGTTTTACTACGTGTGTCACACATTGTTTTTTAGAGAACCTTACTTACATTTATGTTTATTCAAGGGTATAAATCACATGCTACTTTAAGGTCACTAGCAGCTGATGCGTTTAAATGAAAATATTTTGTTTTATTTTGTTGCAATGACAGATTTAATTGAACACTTACGCATCGTCTCTTTTAGCACTACCAAATAAATATTTAGATCGCTATGCATAACCTGAAAGAGTCACTTTTACTAGTCAAAAAACTTTTTTTTTCAAGACTTGTTTTCTTAAATATACGAATAATAAATTATGGTTGCCTTTGAAACCACTAGATTGTCAGAATGTACGAGGACTTGCAGTGGCCTGATGTAACTGATGCCGGCTCTCGGTACCTTGAGCGGCTCGCTTGAAAAAGTCTCGTGAAGATCCCACCCCCCCTCGGAGAGATTTCTCTGCGTCCCTCAGCACATCTTTCAGAGCGCCGCCGCCGACGCAGCCCTTTCCTTCTCGTTCTCTCGCGACAGAGTCTCTCTACCATATTTCGTGCGCCGCCATGTCTCTCAGGTTGTTCGCTTCCCCGCGCGCCCGCACTCCCAGCCTGTTCTCTTCGCCCCGCTTGCCCCCCTTCTCCTCCAATATTCGCTCTACTCGTCTGAATCTTTCGGTCACATTCTGTTCCCAAAGGTGTTCTCGCCTCATTCAGCTCGCCACATTCCACTACAGTCCGCCACATTCCCTCCGCACTTTCCACCCCCCTCAGCCGGCCCCGCCACGGCCAGCCCGTCACGGCCAGCCCGTCACGGTTGGCCCGCCACGGTCGGCATGCAACATTGTGCCCGCCACGTTGAGCAAGCCACGTAGAGAACGCCACGTTGGGACCTCCACGTTGGGACCTCCACGTTGGGACCTCCACGTTGGGACCTCCACGTTGGGACCTCCACGTTGGGCCCGCCACGTTGGGCCCGCCACGTTGGGCCCGCCACGTTGGGCCCGCCACGTTGGGCCGCCACGTTGGGCCCGGCATGTTCGGTTCGCCACGTTTGGTTCGCTACGTTTAGCTCGCCACGTTCGGCCTGCCTATTCTCTTCCTACTCTTCTTAGCCTTTCCCATACATCAGGTATGCACGGTACATTTTCGTACTATCTGATTGCTTAATCCTCTGGTCTCCTTTCCTCCACTTCCTTCCGACGGCTCGTCCTCTCCCCACGCTCGCTCTTTCCCACCCCGTCGATCCTGCGCTTCTCGTACAAATCATCACCCCCGCCTGGAGATATCGCCTGTCTGTTCTGCCGCTTCCTTAACCTCTCACAGCTTCGTCTCGCGCATTGGAAAAAAGACGGGGATTCGCCTCCAGGGCTATCGCTCGCCCCCATGTTCTTCTCCCCTCCCTGCTGTCGTATTCCTTTCGAAAAGGCCATCGCCTCGCTGCCGCCTTCCCTCGCCCACCCCTCCGCCGCCGCCCGCCGCCTCGCCTCCGCCGCCCTCCGCGCCGCCGCCGCCTCTCGCCTCCGCAGCCTTCGCCCCCGCGCCGTTCCACCCCCGCCTCCGCCGCCGCCCGCCACCTCCGCCGCCACAACCATCGCCTCTGTCTCCGCCATCACCGCCTCCTCCGCCTCCTCCGCCGCCTCTGCCTCCGCCGCCGCTGCCTCCGCCACCGTCGCCTTCACCACCACCATCGCCTCCATCTCCGCCACCACCGCCTCCGCCGCCGCCACCGAACAAAGGTGCATCGCGGCGTCTTCCTTCCGGCGCTGCCTGCGCGTTTGCTTCTTCATTTCCGCCGCCCCGCGCCGCCTCGACGCCGCTTCCGCCGCCTTCTTGCCTTGGACCTCATCGCCAGGCCCGCGCGCCGCACGCCCCTTGCTCCAGCAACCTCCTAGGTACCCCTCCCACATGCACCGGTATTTAAACACTCATTTCACCCATTAACACCCAGTGTCTTTCTTTGAAGACCAACATTTTTGGCAAACTTACATTTTTCACCTTTCCTCAGATTGTCCGTACGGAAATGATATCCTTGCTTATTTATATTTTTCATTCCATTGGCTTTTTTGCTAATTCTTGGCATCTCCTTCTTTAGAATGTTTGTTATGACATTGCTATGCACTTGTTCACCGTTCGTTCAACGGCTCTGGGAAATATGTGTGCAGCTGTGAGAAACGATGCCAACTGACCCTGTCGTGAATCAATGTTAATTAATCGGTACTACGTATTAATAATACTACGGATTAATCAATGGATAAAGAAATTAAGTTCTGTTGGTATGATTTGATACTTAACCCAGTCAATAACACAAAACTCGAAACGTAGCAAATGTACAACGACTTACAGGCTTACAAATCTGGAAACGTATTTCATTTTGACAACGACAATTTACTTTGAAGCGTGGCAATATTCTAAAGATTATTAATGAATTTAAAAGGATACAAGGAAAATTTATTTTCACACAAAAAAACCTTTGAATATTGTAAAACAAGGAATATTACGCATAAATAAGTATTTTTTCGTACATAACATCCTGCGGATGCTCAGGCAGCGGGCAACAGTGGAACGGTGCATGAAAATACATGAGCAAAAGTAGGTTTTCGCGTTTTTCACAAGGAAACATGGTTAGTTCGTGCTAACCCAATACAAATACCATTCAAATAAAACACCCAGCAACACATTTTAACGAATTTTTGTTACAGGAAGGACATTTCTGACATTTAGAGCATTTTTTAAAAGAAGACGACGATATCGACAGGTTTTCTAGTAATTTTAAGCAATAAAAATTTTAGAAAAACAGCTTTTCGCTGTGTTTGGAAATTATTGAGAACTTAAAATTCCTAAGACAGTTTATCTTAAATATTCATTTGTAATAAATCATATGTGCATCCCGAAGTACTGTTTAGCAATAGCTAGCAACGGTATATTCCAGATTCCTGATTTCACCTTTCAAGCAATGAAATAGCTTAACGAAAGAGCTCTCTGCGTTGAAAAGAATCTGCATCACAATCTTCGCGGATCAGCTTAAGCAAATTTTAACTATATGTTGCATCCCATTTCAAAAGCCATGAACATATTTTTTTAATTTTCTCGCAGTTTGGAGCATGAGTAATCAGAAAATTCAAGTAAAGTTTTATAAACAATTCCTATGCAATATTCTTCCTGCAGGATAGGAGTTCGTGAAACTGATTATCAGAGAAAAAGTGGTCCTTCTTTAGATAAAACATTTTCAATACAGAGATACTTCATATTTGGTCAACATTCTCTTAAATTTCTTGAACAGGCTAAAGGAATAGATGACCAAACAATAACGTTATGAAGTAAATATGCTCTTAGACTCATTATGAAATAACAGCCTCCATTTGTTGGTAGAGTGATGCATATTCATTGATTCTATTACCCCAACGTTTCTTTATAACACAATATCATTAGTTGCGACTAAATATTGTTCTAAAGGGTTTTGACGATTTTTCAATATGAAGATATTATTTATTTATTATTACATTTGCGATAAGGTATTCCTACTAATGAAGTTGCGAGATTGGATGTTCTTATTTAGTCTTTGAATGTTTTAAATCTCTCATAAGGTATTTAATCTCACATGGAGTTACATTGCGTGAAGGTGGTGAAGTTGAACGCAAACAATGAGAAGCTAAAGAGAAAATTTATGAATTACAAGGATAAAGAATTGTTTGCCTGCATTTTGAAAATGACCATACTGAAAAAGAATTACTAGTCACCAAATAAAATACATTATTTCACGTAATAATGACAATATCTTTACTGTATTAATCTTTACTGCATTAATACATTTCGTTATGTACTTAAAATAAACAAATACGTTAATGACTTGAGAGTGTCATCCATGTAAGATCTGTGTTCATTTGTATTATTCTCCAACCTCCTCGTGTTTCATTCGTTTTTCTGATCATTTGGTCTCAAAGAGAATTTTAATTCTGTCTGAATTCCTTTTAAAAATAATTTATTCTTTGAAAGTTTTGATATAGGTAATAGAAGGATAAAACTAGTTTTTAATAGAAAATTAGCTTCACATGAAAAAACCTCGCAAAACCATCTCAGAAAAATATAAAATGATTTAAATATCCAAACAGGTACATATCTGCAGCACATACTAGAAAACAAAACTACTATTCCTGTGGTACTCAGCACATTCGCATGTGGGGTGAAACATACTTTGAAAAGGAAAACAATGATGCCTAATTGATTGATTTCCGTACTCCCAAACGTTCTCCTTTTTTGGTACACTGAAATTACAATTACATCATTGAAGTTGACAAAAGACCTCTCGGTTGATTTGCTTGCTATATGAAAAAAGTTCTGTCTAGTAGCAGAAACAATCGAATAGGAACAGTAGAGCCTACACTGCCCTTCACTCATTCGTATTCACGGTCTCCACTTTTAAAGTCCCTACTGTACTCAGCTGGCGATTCATGAGAGATGTCATAGGAGAAGCTTTATCAAGCCGCAAGTACCATTGTAACCAATGTCAGGTTACAGTACTAGCAATTTCATTCGCCGTGATCCCAACCCACAACAGTCTTGTACAGCCCCAACATATCACCGCGTCCACGCAACCGCGCTTTCACAATGTGCGCCCTGCGGCAACAAGAGCCACCTCATCCACTCGGCGCTTCGCTTCCGCCCACGCCGCCACAGCCACAGAGCTTCATTAAAACCCCTGCCACGCACCCGCTCCCGA
>BOPP01000127.1:3395140-3432575 GCA_017312745.1 Gryllus bimaculatus | reverse complement strand
CCCCGCCGCCGCCGCCGCCGCCCCTTCCGGGAAAATGAATGCGGGGGCGGTTCAAAGTCTGAATGGCGGCGCCCCGCCCGCTGCGCCTCCCGGGGACTCCGCGCCGGCGCCTCCACCGGCAGCTACCCTTCACGACGCCCTCGCTGCGTCCTTGGCGTCCCCTTGCGTCCCACAACTGTAGCCAGTTGCCAGTTGCCAGTTATTAGGGAGATTGTGCAAGTCGTAGCACGACAATTCTAGAGAGAATTCTTCTGCGCATGCGCCAACATGCAATGACGGGATTTCAATTGACTAGCTCCGTCAGTCTCCCTGATTTGTCGACTAAAAAAAGGTTTTCGTAGCTTACACTTTACAAAGTTTTCGCCGCCACAAATAAACACGATTTCGAAACTAATATACAATAAGAATAAAAATAATGAAATATGGAATATCCTTAGTTCGAATATAATACGGCAGGAACATCATGGTTAATTTTTACTCAAGTTAATTCAAATGCTTCAGGAATAAATTAAAGTATGGATTTAGGATTTGGAGGTTATGTGTACATTGAGGCTAGATTGATTACGAAGATACAGTTATTTATCTACAGGGTGTTATATTTGTCATAATTCCCCATTACTAATATAAACAATATAAATATGTTGTAGTAAAATTGGAAGTTACATTCTGAGACTCTAGAATGCTATAATGTTATTTAAGTAGTCAAATACATAGAGCAATATAACATACATGAAATGATTGACAATATTCGATATTTCGGAGAAGTGTATCAACTTCAGTAACGAGCCACTCACTCCCAGACGCTGCGAAAATAAGCCCTTCCATACGTTAAAGGAGAACTAACGAGGTATTAACATGATATACGAGTGTAGCCATACATTCGCGGGACATTTGTAGCTTCTACTCTGAAAATCAATATTGTGGCCGTTCAGAGCCTCAGGTAGCCTATGAATATCGCGTGGAACACACGCTAGCAGATCGCGATTAATATCTACGTAAGCGGTCTCATTTCCGTGAGCGTTGAAGTTGGAAGTACTTTGCACGTCTAAGTTTTGGAGGCACTCCTCGAAGTTACTCGCCAGCGCGAAAGATCGAACCAATAATATCACGAAAAAATCTACGACGTAAAACAGAGAATCAAACGTTCCGTGTCATATTGTCTTTGAGATAGTATACTTGTGTGTAATTAATAGAAGAATAGTTTAATTATATTACATGTTGCATATTTCAAATAAGAGTATAAATGCAAGTTGGTAAATAGAATGCTCTTTATATGAGAAGAGTGTAAAAAGCCGTGAGAAGTTTTGTGCAATATAAAGGGAATTTTAAAATGATAATTTTCTTCACAACGACTCCAAACAATTTTTTCTTTAATCAGTTTTGTACGGTCAGAACTAAAGGCAATGACATAAACGCTATTTTCATGCATTTCTTTTATTCTTCAAAAGATACATAAACGTAATTTTACACCTCTTTCACGTCGTTAATATTTACACTAGGAAATGTTTGATTTATTATTGCATTTGTGACTACAAGTACTTCAAATTATTTTCTACGAAGCTACTGGGTAAACACAAAAGTTTTCTGTAAAAATGAGCTCAAAGTTGCACATTTTCAAAAAAGCTCTAACTATTTTAACTCAAGAACGGCACACATTTTTTTCAATTGAACTTTGCAAATAAGACCATTATCTTTTTAATATCTTGTTTCAATTGCACTGTTAGGGGAACAAAAAATGAGAAAATATGAAAAAAGTCTTTCAGGCGTTTATAGGTAGCGGTTGAGATGAGGGTGATACAAGACTGAAAATCGAGCCTTATCAAAAGGGAGTAGAAAACTAACATTCTCGTGAAAATCCGTGCCATTCTGAATCGAAACTAGTTTATTTCGGAAAATAGGGTGATTTTTATTATTTCATCTTTTTGTAAAAAGCAATGTAACTATACTAATACGTCTATTACAGATATTTATTGTTGCAATTTTAAGAGTTATCATATCCGATAAAGTCTATAAACTGTATTGCTTTTTGAGAGATTAGCGTTAATAGTTTCTTTGACACTTACAAGGGAATTTCCCATTTCAAAACGTTAATTAAAGAATTTGCACGCACATTTTTTTTGCGATTGAGATAAATACCTTTAGGACTTATGGTAGTAATACAATTAATCTTAATTTTATCACATGACAAAATACATATTGTTACGCACAGTACTCATTTTGTTTCGACTCTTGATTAAAACAAATCATTTCTCCGCTCCAAGGTTTTGGAGCTGCGATTTTTACTGGAAATATTATTTTTAGAAGAAACAACGCATTTTAACATTTCAATTTATTTTAAAAATGTGTCCTTTACGTCATCTCTGTGTTATGCAGCAGCTCATGTCCAAAAGGGTGCACGGCAAATAGGGACAAGATCTAAAATCTAGAAATTCTATCCTAGTAACCTCTGCATTCTTCTCCGCACGCGCATATATTTCTGCTCCACGATATATCAAGTTCAACCTCACAGCTCCTAGATATTCCATCGCTGCTATATATTTCAAATCCCTTCGTATCTCAAAGACCCCATACATCTCTCTCGTTCCTCAATTCGTCGCCAACAGCCCATTTCCAATTCCGCACGTGTCTTCCTGTGCCATCACCTCCCCCGGAATTTGCTCTTTGCCACCAGCTTCACATATTGCACATCATCTACTTATTCATGCCATCGCTCCACCACGTTCCATCGCACTTACATATTCCATTAGATCACTCTCTTTCATCGTCCAGAAAAACTATTCTAGACACTTCTACGTCCACGCACTCCCCCACTACTCGCAAACTTCCTTGCTCACAATATTTCAAGTTCTTTCACTCCCACTTCCCACCAAATCCTAAGACAATAGAATGGCGGTAATCCGAGACTCTGCGCTATCCGAGATCGCCTGATGTGCGTTAAGTCACGAAACAAGCGACGATCATCGAGAGCTGACTCTTGACGGGTTGGCATCACTGGGCCGGTCACGTGTGTGGCGGTCGGTGCCAGTGACTGTCTGCTACATTGTTGTGACCGGTTCACACTCATGTATGTATGCGTGTATTAGTAATTTTAACTGTAATTGCAAATTAAATTTGGCTTCTATATAAAGTGTAGTTGAGAGCATACATTAGAGTTATGTATTTTCATTTTTTACGTCATCTGCCCAATTACCTCGGATTATCGAGACTGCTGTATCCTTTTCAGGGGTCAGAAGAATAATGAAGTGACGACAAGTTGTTCGAAAAACAAATTACTTTGCATACCAAAAGTTGAAAACGAGAGTTTGTTAGCAGGGACAAGCTGATACGTCTGCGTGAATAATTCTACAAAAAATGTATAAAGCTTCTCCTTTAGCAGCCTTAGTGTTTGTCCTGCAGTAGTCTTAAAGTTTGGCACGTTTGACAGAACAAGAATGATTTTGGTGGGTCAATTATCACATTATCAAGTTGACTATATTTGTTCTTGCTTGAAATTATACATTTCATTAATTTAAACTTAGAAGTTTCCATATACTTAAAAATAACCCTTAAGAAACAGACGATACGTATTCAGGGACTAAGTTGGGCGAGTTATTTCTTAGGGGCCGCTGACAGATTAAAGTTCACGTTAAAGTCAAGTCGCGTCGCCGGACTCTTCCAGACCGAGGCCGACAAGCGGGATAGACATCACTCAGTAACACTACCTTCCTTTCCCTCCCCCCTTCAGGACGGGTAGCAGGCCATTTCCTACTTTCTTTACGCCAGTGTTGGCAAAACATTTCGTAGTGGAAGTAAATCTAAAACCCACTTAAAAATTAATGATTTTTAAATTATTTCAAATAAAATGACAAAACTTAATTTCACGTATCAAAGTATCCTTTAAAAACTCTCATTTAATCCCAACAAACTCATTCAAATGCAATAAAAACACTAAATATAAGAAACTGACAATAAAATACAAACTTGATTTGTTTGTATTTAAAAATCCTGTTTAATCACAACAAACTAGTCCAAAACCAACACGTGTACAAAGTAAACTTGACATAAAATTCCAAATTTATTACTCGACTACGCAAACACAAGGGGTAATGTGGTTGGCTGTGGATTAGGTATTTTCGTGTTTCTTTCCACTGAGAGTTCAAAATATTTGACTGTTTGAGACCGCGTACAGTGGATATTACTCATTGTACAGCAAGTATCTTACGATTGTTGCTGATTAACCCCAATAAAAACAACCGGTTTAAAATATTTTAAAAAGCTCTTGAAATCTCAAAACATTGAAATATTTTAATAATGTTTGGCCCCATCCGTAGAGATAACCGACCGGGGAAATTCTTTCTAAGCAGATCTGTAGGTTGGCATCGTATCTCATTATCCAGTTCGGTGAAACGTCGCCTAATTCCGGGATAATCATTCACTACACTATGAAACTAACGAAACTATGCAGAAGACGTGAGCTAAAAAAATATTTTTTTAGGCGAACAAATGCAAAGGCAACACATGCACAAAATAAATTTAAGGTAAAATGCAAAGTTGTATTTGAACTTTTCTGCACGTTCCTTAATTGCTACTTCGTTATCTAAACGATACTGACAATGTATGTTCGATTTGGTTTGGATGTACCAAATACATACCTACTGAATGTACTTTAATTTAACTTTTCGAATAATGAAAATCAGTGAGTGAACTAAATTTAAAAACTGATATTCACAAATAATATCCACAAAATTGAAATGTACTCCCAAAACAATATTGGGTCGTTTTTAAACCTGTTTTTCAACTATGAGCTCAGGACAACAGTGCCGCTGCGTCCATTGCCGTTGCTACACACGCTGTTACTGTGGTGCGCTGTGCGCTGGGAGCTGTGGCCTCGGTTGGCGGCGCGGGTTGGTGGGCGGGAGGGGCTGAACGGCCCATTATTCGGGGCGTTTTCGCTTCATTGTGCGGCGCTCTCCGTGCCCCTGCATGCGAGAGCAGCATCCGCCGCCCCCCGCTCTCACCCCCTTCGCCCCTTTATGCACCACGTTCCCGCTCTTTCAACCCCACACTCCCACCCCTTTCACAGATGCTCCACCCGTTCCCATCTGCAGCTCTCTCGTTCACCTCACCCACCTCGTCCCGGCTCCCCCAATCGCCTCGTCCCCACTCGCCCCTCCTTGCATCCCGAGCCCGCTACAGAGAGAGAGGTAGCTCAGGGCATCAACTGATGTTACTGAAGTGTCTCTGGATGGGAGATCTTGGGACTTTTCGGCACTAGCCAGACAGCTAAGTCGAGTTCTGTCGCTGTCTCGAGGAGAATTCTAGCGATCGCCTCCTCTGATCGGTAGTTTGTCGTTGTTTCTCCAATCAATATCAGGCGAATGCCGGAGCAGTAACATACCAAACGGGCTACGGACCGCGCTCTATCTTTCCTTCCCCTTCCTTGTCCTGTTCACCCCTTACACACGCACTTACACTACACATACACAACACTACCACACAGGCCGGTAGACCGGTCGAGAGCTTGGAGCTTGTCCCGGCTGGGGAGGTTCCCCGCTTGTGGGAAGATTCCTGATTGGGGACAACCCTGCAAGCGGACATTACGTCGGTGCCGGATCTTGCCATTCGACGGGGCATTATAACCGCCAACTCCTGATCAAAAACACACACTACCCTTACGGGACTAATGACCTTAGCTGCGACCCCGCACTTTGAACACTCTACTGTTACGCCAACCTCACGCATCCCCATCCATTGCACCCCGTTGCATCCGCTGCTTTCCCGCCCACCTAGCCCTCTGCTCCAACCCACGCGTCACCCCCGGTCCCTTATGCGAATCGATTATGCACTTTCAACGCCATACTCCTCCCCCATGCTCCTCCCGCTTCCAACCCACATTAAAACACCTTACCGACTGAGTGATCTCAGTCAGCATTTCTGCTGTTTCTGCTCCAACTATGACCGGGAGATGCGGTGACCGGTTCGAGACGTGACGATGGCGGTTTTTCGTCACTAGGTTACTGCCGGGTGATAAATCCTGCGGTCGTCTTCTATCATCGGTGGTCGCTTCGAGAAATAACAGACGAATGCGGGAATAGTATCGACGGTACAGAAACCGCTCGCCTGAGGGAGGAAATTCCCGCATATAGACTTTTAGTTCGGTGCCAAAACCCAGAATCCAGCGGAGAAAGAACACCGTCATCTCCTGTGATAAAACAACAAGTACAAGAGGAGGAGAATGAGATTCCCTCTTCGGGTCGTCCTCGGATACACCTGATCTACATACACTCCCCTCTTCTCAGACTTCACCAGCCCTTCAACTTTAGCTCCAATTAACTACTCTGTCACAACTTCCAGTACCCTGTGAAAATCCACAGGGTTTCAGCGCTGCCCAGTTGTGCTCTCGCCCCCTTTTGCATCTCACTTCGGCGCTTTTGCACTCTGCGCCTAGCCGACCATAGCTAGCTCGTCACGGCTCAATTAGTCCAATAAGCTCACTGCACCTAGACCCAACCCCCTGCGCTCCTACAACTCCAACCATTACCGGTTCCGCCCCTTTTAGCTCTCGGCCACATCCCGTACCTTTTCAATTTCGTCTTTTCTCGCTCTACCCTGCCTCATAACTCCTATTCGCTTTACCCTTCTCCGCCACGCTCCCTCCTTCCGAGTTTGTTCCGATCCTCGCAGTTCCGCCCGCTCTTCTCTGTAAGTCACGCCTCTCCTCGCCCTGCCCTGCTCCATTCCTCCCTCCAATGTAGGTCCACTCCGCCCCCACTCCCCATAGCCCCGCTTCACCCACATCTGTTTTTTAGATTTGCGCAGGTCCGCCAAGATCTCCACTCCCTGCCCTGCTCCTTTCCTTCCCGCTTTTACAATCACACAATTCACGCTACTGGCTACCTCGTACTTCTCACTATCCATGTCACTCCCTGCTCTATTTCTCCCCGATCCGCTTTCGCCCTCACACCTTCCACGGCACTCTCATGCCCGTACTGCAACGCCTTGTCTTGTCACCACCCCTATCGCTTCCAGCGCGCCTTCTCTCTCATACGCGGCACGACGCTGCCTGCCCTGGTACACCTCGTTTTCTCTCTCCCACTGCCGCTCCCTGTCCCACTCTGCTCATGTCCATCCCGCCTTCTTTATCTCTCTTTCTCTCTCTCTAACGATCCCGTTCGCTCCCTACCCCACCTCCACCCCGCCCAACCCGTCTTCGCTCTCACATCTCCCATGCTGGTCCATGGCCCGCTCCGCCCTGCCTTTTCTGGCATATTATCCCCTCTCCCTGGTACGCACCGCCCTGCCCCGCCTTCGTCCTCACTCCTTCGATATTGCACTCCTCTCCGCCCCGCTCCGCCCCGCTCCGCCCCGCTCCGCCCCGCTCCGCCCCGCTCCGCCCCGCCCCGCTCAGCTGCTCCGCTCCGATCTCGCTTCCGTCACGCTTGCGTCTCGCTCAGTCTCGCTCAGTCTCGATCCGTCTCGATCCGGTCTCGATCCGTCGCGATCCCGTCTCGAATTCCGTCTCATCCCGTCCTCGATCCGTCTCGATCCGTCCTCGCTCCGCGCTATAGCTCCGTCTACCGCCTCCACCCTGCTATTGCCTTCGCTTTCACACCGCGTCCATACCCTCTCTGTCCCGCTCCCGCCCCGCATTCCCTCTCGCACCATCCGTCACACCCCTGACCCCTCTCTACCATCCACCGCCGCTCTCTACCCCATCCAACCCTGCCCCGCCCCGCCCCGCCCCCACCCTCGCATACCCGCTGCTGCTGGTCGATCTCGCCCCCATTTGCGGCGTCGATGGTAATGCAGAGTCAGGGGAAGGTCGCCCGCGGGCCGTTTATTACGCCGATCGCCCGCCAAACTAAAAACGTTTTTCGTCGCACGGGATTAGTTATTAACGTATTTAAAGGATTAGAGCACTGAAGGCTGGCGAAGTTATTAGTCTGATGAAAATTCACGTTGAAATGAAACAAATTGAATTCGATTCTTTCAGAAAATGATTACCTTTTTTGTTCTGATTCATTTGATGGTATTAAGTCAACAAAAATAATTTTCTTTTACTATAGAAACGGTGAACTGCATTCACAAAGTAAATTTATCTGAATTCCATGCCATTGCGTAATACATTCAACATTCGGTGATTTTAAAGTCGACATTTTTGTCGTGACATATGAAATAATACAAGAACCATTTTGTTCAAATAAGAATAATAATTAGTTTTACTCTTGTTTCAAATATTTACACGAGATTTGATTTCAGAGGAAAAGATACATTTCGGAATGTCTGATCATAACTATTCATCTTGATATTATCTATAAAACGACTACACAGAGTATACTGAGAGAGTGTGAGAGATAGATAGAGAGAGAGAGAGAGAGAGAGAGAGAGAAAGAGAGAGAAAGATACAGAGAAAGAGAGAGAGAAAAAGAAAAAATGGAAGAAAGAGAGAGAAATAATTCTCCATTTTGTGTTTTTGTAATAATTTTAAGGAAATGTTAAGTGACTTATCGCTATACATCATTAAGTGTATCTTCTGGGTGTAGTCTGAAATCGATGTTCTGTAATATCGAGTCAATTTTACTTTCTGAACACATTCGGAATAATCTCAGGAGAATCTTAGTAGTATTTCTCTCGTAGCTTAGGATTCTGTAAATTACAATATGCCCCTGGCGCACAGTACAGGATGAGACTTGTATTTTTAAGTTCTCTCGAAAAGGATCTTTGTTATTTATCGCCCAAAATCCCCGTTTATGACACACATAATTTTCAGCTTCCAGAAACATAAGCAGTTTGGCAAAGTGAAAATTCTAAAGAAAATAACACTCCAGCATCAGAGCACGTGTTTTGAATTTCTTCAACGCCGGAAGCAATAGCTGCGAGTGCTCTCATGTCGCCGATATATTCTCAGCAAACTGGATGCGAAAGAAGTAAGTGTTGTTCCCCACCTGCAACTCACTTCAACTACGAAGAACAGAGTCTCCCCAACGCACGACATGTGCTTTAATGTTGCATGCCCATTCGGAGAGGGCGATGCCCTCCGTTTACAAGTCCCTGAGCTCCCATCGCTTCCGCGCGGCGCGCAGTAGTTCCAAATGAACAAAGTGTCGGAAAAAGACAACTTCAAATTTCGTTTCGAAACATTTCAATAAAATCAGTATAACGCTCTGTTTTAGCACTTTGTTCTCCACTGTTTAAGAAATTCAGCGCAATTTGAGATCATTTAAAAGTGACCCTGTCTCTTGAATAGAAAAGTTTTTGAGCTTTCAGTTGACGTACCTTGCTATCACAATATCCTAAACACTGTTAAGATGACACTTTTATTCACAAACATAACTGTCGCCATTTCAGACACTAAGTCTAATGTCATCCTCACACGTATGTCAGAAACGAAATTCTTATATCAGCTTTCTGTAGCATCACAATGTTCTCTTCTATATTTAGGTAGAGCTACAAAAACAACACCTGTTACTTAAATATTAATAACTGTATTAACCGTAATTGTATTACCAGTGAAAGATAATTCTTAAAAGTAGACATTTCATACATTTACTTCACTACAGAATATAATCCTTGAGCCGAAATACATAAATAAATTTATTGTTTTAGTACATTAAATATACTCGTTAATTTCTCGAAAATCATTGAAAACATTACTTCAATATCAATTGCATGTCAATCAAAACAAGGAAAAGAGTAAAAAATTGTGCAGTTAAACCATTTGGGACACAAACCAAAACATTCGTATCACGTATTACGTAGAACATTAATCAGAAGCATATATAAACAAAATTCTTAATTAATACTACTTCTTATGGGTATTAATATTTACGGTACAATTACTGAAATTGGAGAATGTTACGACACCAATATTTGGCGAATGTACTCCAAAATATCAGTATTGTCTTTCATATACGTCTTTTTCACCATAGATAAGTACGGCCACTAGCAAATTGGTTTAACATTACCTGATTAACGAAACATAAAATATTTAATATGAATAAACGGAATGTTAAAATGCATCACATACTTGGAGAAAGCATAGAACACATGATAAAAATATTAGTCATTTGTATTTTCCTTTTCTGAAAGTATTCACGAAAAACCTCTTCTGAAGCAGATATGACACGTTTTTATATTTTCCAATATTTATAAATATTATATTATCTCTCATATTATGTGTCTTCACTTTTGACAGAAAGTAATGTTTTTTGTTTCTTCAGTTTCGTCTAATATTTGTTCTGAAATTTGATAAACCCACCATTTTAATACCATATTCAACCATTAAGCAGCTCCTGTGATCATATGTATACAATACAAGCCCTCAGAAAGTTTGGCACGTTTAGATCGAATATTAAATCACTTATTCTAAACCTCGAATGATAAAGAATTGCTTGTATTTCTCAAAATTAAAATTATTCTTAAAAGCAAACGAAAAAAACACTGAATAACACATTGATAAAGGGGTATAATTGCACTTCTGGCAAATAAGTTATGAATAAAATAAACATACCACAAATGCAAATATATACTTCTTTATCCATTAGTTTCTTCAATTTATATGATATTACACAAAAGAAAACAAGTGAAATATATCAAATTTCTTGTTAATCTATTTTAATACTTGTATTTATGTAAACTGAAACGTTAAACAATTAATAAACATTTAACATTTGTTTATTTACTTAATTTCATATTTATTTTACTTATTGTTGGCCGAATAGCTTCTTCAAAATCAGGGGAAAATATGGCTGTTCATTGTTGGTGTCACTTGAACCCAGTTCGTCTCCCGACAAGGCCAAACTCCACTCTCTCACGGCGGTTCTTCGCAGCGTCCTGCTTCAGCGTCTTTTACCATCGCGAGATGCAACTCTGCTCGGCGTGCCTGCGGCGTGGAGTATGTATACCAAGTTCCCCGTCGCACTGCCCCTGGCAGATAAACCGACCCGCCACACATATTTGTCGCGCAGAACACTAGAGGAGCTTTGTGAGGGGCAGGCTGCGAGTGTGAAATCTACGCGCTGCTTGCAACCACAAATGACGCTTACAAACCGCCGTTCAAAAAGTTACCTTCCCAATTTATCTTTATTTATATATCTTTATGGATTATTATATTTCACGAAATGCAGTGAAGGGGTTTACTGAGACTATTGAACTCTTTAAATGAACACAAATAGCTTTTAGTAACACTTCTTGTATTCCCAATCGGTGTATTAAAAAATATTGGTTTTCTATCCGAGTTTTCTTACCAATTTTCTTACAAATGTAAGGAATGTTTGACGTACATTGACGCTATATTGAACAAAATTTCATTTATGAAGTAGCCTCATTAAATACTAATCGTTCATTGGATATTTCTAGTTAAGTTCCAATACACTCGCTGCTTTACCCATACTAAGTTGGTTCCTTTGACCGTACTTCACATAACTCTTAGCCAAATTCACGATGAAAAGTTCCCAGCGTGTTGTAGAAACGAGATAAGGCGTTTGGAATTGGACACGAGCAAACTATAAGGGCCTCTGGGCCAAAGTTAGCCCTACCTGGGTGGTACATAAATATGAATTCTGGCCGGAGCAGTCAATTCTTTTAAAGCAAAACATATACTAACTTTAGACCTATAGACCTGGACCCGGAGCAAGATTTCGTTTCCAATAAGAGACCTTAGTGGCCGAATTCGACGCTCGGTGCAGCCGTGGCCACCCCTGAACCCCAGTTTCCTGCCCTAGGGCCTCAAGGGCGCCCCAGAATGAAGCGCGTGCGTGCGCCGCGGGGAGCCCTGCGGGCCCTTGTATCGTTTGGGGGAATGAAGTGCATCTCGCCGAGCGAAATGCGGGGTTCCCGCAGCGCGGCCGGGCGGCTTTATCTCGCTCCAACTTTCAGTTTACGCGCGCGCGTCCGCTGGGCAGAGTCTCCGTTTGCGCTGTTTCTCTAAAATGAAAACGCGTCCCCCTCCTGCCTTTCTGGCGAGGATCTGGGCCACTGGAAGGAAGTTTTGACTTCAAGTTTTGATGTCGATGTTTTATCCGATTAAGACGCATTAAACATTCTTTCTTACTGGCTCGCTTCGAAGTTTTGTGAAGTTATAGTCGTGTTGCTGCAAACTTCTGCAAATAAAAGTTCGCCAGGATTTGTTTTCCTGAAACGCCTTAGTTCTTGTTGATTTTTTATTCACTGATAAATTCATTGCATGAAAGATTTTTAATTTTTTTGGCTTTTAGATTTTATGTTTAATTTTGTATTGAACCCAGGTGAAAATTTTTAAGTACGTACATAAATTCTTTACGAGTCGGTGACATATTCCCACCCATTTCTAAAAAGGAAATATTACCTCATTCGCCAAGTGATGTGGTTACTAATGAAACATTTCCTTACATTTTGGAAAAACCTAGTCCGTGTGTGTCGGCAGGTATTCTGGCCGTATGTACATTTAAATCAATTAGATTAGACATTGAGATTTTAATTTAGGACGCTTCATGTGTCACTTTCCCACTGGAACCCAACTTTAGACGGCCTGATCTTAAACCACGCGCAACACCATGAAGATTCGATTACTGAGCGTCAAAAACAATGTAATGTTGTTAAATATGTTTTAACAAACAAAAGACATAAACCCCTTCAAAAAAATCTCAGAATATCAGAGTCAATTTAATTTTGTATTCATTTTGAAATTCTCGTTTCTTGCCATCCATGCCACTAAGTAGATTGGTATACCATCTAAAATTGTAATAGAAGTCAATAAAATCTCATTTTACTTTCCCACCTTACTTTGCGAGAAGAGAAAATATTGTAATCGTGCAAAAATTATCATTGCAAAACTACAAATTTGAGGACAGATATTTTTGCCTTGAATGCAATCTGCTCCACAATACCAGATATTTAAAAAATATCATGTACGACATTCTGAAAGAACGAAGAGTTTTCGTGAAATTTCTTCCTGAAGGTAACCCGATTTATAAAAAGACATTTCTTATAAAAACTATTTACTAAACGCCTATATTAAGATTTGCAAATGCACTTTTGTACCTAGCTGCAAGGTCTGTCTACCCGGCTATCCTGCGTATACAACGCCTATTTAAAGTTTCTCCAAGAAAGACGAAAAGTGTTCAGTATTACCATATTTCGTAAGATCCAATTAAGAGTTTAATTTCTTGTTAATTTCAGTGATTTTTAAAGTTTTACAAAACATTTGTTTAGTTTGAAATTAATAAGTAATTTTCGTGTTTATGAAATTTGTAATTTTACTTTATAAGGTGCTTCAATTTATATGTTTCAGATAAAACGTTCGCAAACTATTTGCAGCTTAAACACAGAAAATGCGTCAAGATGCCATTAGTCAAAATATGCTTAAAAACTCCAAAGACATTTTTTTCGAAGTCTCGATGTTTTTTTCCTCGCATACTCTGAATAAAGAAGGGTTAAATAATTCCTGATTTATAATTCTTAAAAATCCTACGTTACGATAATAGGAATATTTCCAAAATATGAATTAAATAAGCTATTTTGAGAGAGACGTGCAGGCTGATTGAACTGTTGCAGCTACTTCATGTCCATCAAATGGCGCGTGAAGCGCGAGCGGTGGCAAGAGCGCCTCGCGAGAGGGCTTTGTCATGGAGTGCGCATCATGCCCCTTCGCGCAAGAGGGGGCGGAGGACACTCTTCACACGAGAGGCGGCGGAGGGCAGCGGGTGCCGCAGGAGGTTGGCATCACTTGTTACAATTGCACCGTAAAAATGCTCGAAACAAAGAAATCTTCTGAACAACATGAATGCTTCACATTAATATATTTTTCTTTTCCATTCGTTAAGCAAACAAGAGAATTTTTTTGCAATTCTAAGCCGGCAGTGGTAACGTGAAAAATCCTGACGTCAGTGGGAACCTTGGGTCTAATAGACCCGCTAGTTCTTAGAGCCTATTTAAAGCACTAATTAATTACAGAAATATTTTATTAAGAAGTAAAAGATGCAAATTAATCATATATCCAATATCAAGCACAAAATAGTTCCCTTTTTTTATAGTTCATATTTTTCTCTTGTTTTTGACAAAAAACAAAATTGATAGTGAACGAAGATCAAACAAAGAAAGGAAATTGTAGCATGAGGTTAATAACTCAATATTAACAAAATATGTGTGCATGAATAAAACAAATATAATGGAAGCATTTCTTTTACAGTTATGTTTTATGGAAGCATTTTGTACGATAATTTTTTCGACCTTTTTGATTTTCTTAACCTCTCCGAGAAAGTATTTTGTGTCCTACCAAAACGTAAAATAATATGCATTTTTAAGCATAAAGTATCGAATTTATTTATAAAAATTAGACTGTAAATAAATAAACAAATATATTACAAACATGTAGGTTTCTTTTCCTGATTCTTAGATTCACCTTCAATTTCTTGTTCAGAACTTGCACAGTGCGAAGATTTTTGCTCAAATAATGTATCAGCAACTTCATCACTTGATAAACAATTGTTTTTCAGCAAGTTATTTATTATTCTATATGAAATGGATTAATTGCGTTAAAATAACTCTTGGAGGAGTCGGCCATGTTACATAAAACTTACGTAAACGGCAACGTTGGGTCAGATGGACCCATCAACAGCTTAGAACGAGAATAGCACACCACGTTTTTCTGATAAACTCAAACAAATGGTCGTCATCTGTTCAAGAAGTTCAATTTGAAGGTAGACTGGTGGATAAATTAAGAAATAATTTCGTTCACTTGATAGACGGCTTCAAAGATGACGCTGGGTCTGACAGACCCAACGTTCCCACTTTCGGGCTAATATAAATATTCTTACGAAGGCTATTTTTTATCAAGTTATTATATAATATCGATTTTAGTTTTATACTTCAAGGTTCATGTAATTTTGATAAATAAAATTCAGCTCACAGAAGTACGATTCCAAACGTTCCCTTTCAATCTTGTTGTTTTATATTTGTTATTTCACTGAACTTGAACTGCATGCGTACAAATCTACCAAACATGAAATCGATATATTTTTAACTAACTTTTAACTAAGTAGAACATGAACCTTAGAGGATGTATACAAGTTCCATAAAAATCACATGTTCGTGAATTCTCATCGAAAACAAAATAGACATTTTTCTGATACAAAGGAGATAATGGAAAATGGAAATACAGTAAAATAAAATAATACTAACAAATATTTGCACCATTGTCGTAGAAAGAGTGGAAGAGAAACGACGTTCGTAGGACTGCGGGATGCCCTGTCAGTCTATGCCTGTGCGCTACACGAATCGCGGTAAGTCACGTTGATAACGTTCACAACGTTTCATACAACGAATATCTTGAACAAGGTCAAATGTACTAACATTACTGTTTCGCCTTCTCGTCTCGCATTACGATTATAACACAAAGACGCGTTGACAATACACAAGTGAGGGTACTTCTGAAATTACCTGCGTGTACGGTTTTCTCAACCACTTATAGCCGACCTCTTTCGTCATTCCGATGCTCGGTTACTCAGTTATCTTTCGAGGAAAGTAAGCTAACTGAGACTGTGTCTTGATGCAAATATCGCGCAGTTGGTTTTTGGTTGAGCTTTACAGTTCTCTCACTAGTTGTGTTGCTCTCGGCAATGGCAAACGCCGATTGTTTATTGGGTAAACTGTTTGATGAAAATAGAACAAGATTTATACATTTAATTATTTTTGTAAAATTCCGAATCCGCAAGTTTTTATAAAATGTAGTGTTAATGAAACATTTATATAATTATTTTTTGTATTGCAGAATTTTTGTTACAAGAAATCTTTGATAAGATGTCAGGTTATGGAACAGATTACGAAGTACTTGCCGTCTATGGCACGAATAATTGCATCATCACACATTCAGCCAATCGCAGTGAAACAATCGTGTGAACTTCGCAGATAACATATCAGCTGACCAATAATTTTTGCAGATATATCAAATACCGTGTCGGCGCAAAGTTGTTTCGAAAATTTAATTTAAATTATTTTACAAATTTACTAGCGGAACCCTGCAAACGTTGTTCTGTCCAGTTCATCTTCCTTTCTCTCTCGTCTCCCCGCTCTCTCCCCCTCACCCCAAATAAAATGAAATAGAATGTTCCAAAATGTCATCCTGTAGATTACGGTATGAGAAACGCTTATATCAGGCCGTTGGCCGTTATACACATGGCCGTTGGCCATTGGCCGTTAGCATTTTCGTTACAAGAAATCGTTTGTAAAATTAAATTTTTAATGCCCCAAATCGTTTCGTTTAGGAGTTATATAACGATACAGAATAAACAAAATACCGAGTGTTGCGGGTTGTACTTGACATGACTATTTAGTTTGGTTATTCAGCGCCATCTAGTGAATTTTCCTGATATTTTAATACTTATTCTGCTATTCAGGGCGGAGATGAATCGAACAAATCAGATAATTAAAATTGCTCCATCTTTTCATGAGTTGTAAATGCGACTTTGACATATAATGCTATTATAAATTCACTAATAAATAATTAATCAATAAATTCGCTAAATTATTTTGTATTGCTACTTTAACTCTCTCCTAACGTCGCTCGTTATCAAAACATGCGCTCGTGCAATGTAGTCTACCATTCTATTTCGTAATGTACAGTTGCTGCCGATACGTACCGCTGTCGCCAGTTGCGGTGGCGGCTGCCCGAGCGCTTGTAGTGGAACTTGCCGTGGGCCTCGGCCTCGCGCTGGCTGCGCTGGTACTCCTTCATCTTCACCCACGAGCGGCCCGCGGCGTCGAACGTGCACCACACCGACAGCAGCACCGACAGCACCACGCTCCAGCTGCAGATCACCAGCCCTGCGCACGCCGCAACGCACCAATCACATCACCACTCGCCCACGGCCATTCGCGCCGCACCGCGCCGCGCCACGCACGCCGGGGTAGGGACTTTGAGAGAAATTTAATGAGAACGATGTTTTATTTACATTCCAATAATATTTATGAAGGGTCCTCCAGTAGAAGGGGCTGTAACTAATATTGACCATGATACATATGTTTTGAATTAAAAAGGATTTAAACACGTTTTTGTAATATGCACTTTAAAATTAACTTCAATATTTGAATTTATATCAAATGAGCAGTTAACAAGAACCGAATGATATGATCAAAATCTTCAAGTTTGTTTTCCTTAAAACATTTTATTATCCACGTATTTATTTATGAAGTGATTTTATCTTTTTATCTGATTTATTGGAATAATTTTCATCAATAAATTGTATGCGATATTTGGAGAGAAGGGTCTGCGCACGTTTTATTGGTGTCCAGAATCTTTACCCATGGAAGCCCTACTCATAATTGAATGATGAATGAAAGTACCAACATTTAAAAACTAAAAATGTTCGCCTCTAAGCCATATAACCTTGTTTGTATCGGCAATCAAACAATAGATTAGATTTTATAGTATTGCTAACAATATAGTCACCCGCTCCTCTACTCCGTCAAGAAAAAGGAGAGACACGGAAAAAGTGCGCGTAGTGAAGCTAAATTTATCTTCAGAAGCTAAACTTGGGGCAATGTCATACTTTTCTTAACGAATTAAGGAAAACGACAAAAACACTGATCGAAAAGATCATTGACCGGACAGGACAGACATTAGAAAACGAATTAAATTGTATCTTTAGTGTAAAATGAAAGTATCATCCTTAACTCGCCCTGAACAGCTACGAGCCGCCCTAACCCGCTGAATCGTTTTTTAACATTTAACACTAGCAATGCCAAGGAGGAAGGGCTCTCGGAGGCTCCACTGACGATTATTTTTAGGTTTCAATTTTTTAGGAAGCTGAATATCATTTATATTGCGTGTTATATGCTTTTTGTTTAAAATATGATGCAATGTATCACAAGTATTTGTTATAACTGGAATTTTCACAGTGTCTTTGGCTAAGAATAAAGATATTCGCGACTATCAACTCGGAACTATTCACTTACAAAAACTGGTAATTCAAAATAAATTTGGAGATATTTGTAGTCTTTTAAGTGTTGGTAAAATATAGTATAATGTATTATGTTATGAAAATAAATTGACACGTATTGACAAAAATGTAATAAAATTTGTCATTAAATTGAAATATGGATATGAGAGCCGATCATTATTTCATTTACAGAGCCTGATATTAAGTTAAATAAAAATTGGGCCTATATTTTCGAACAGAGGCTACATTAAAGAAACCTGTCAAGCTTTGAAATGAGTCGTGAACCGTATTTATAGATTGTCTTAGGGTTCTTAATCTACACCAAACATTAGGGAAGCTCCTGACTTTCGTCATTTCGTAAAGAGAAGCGAGATCTTTAATAAATTGGATGCATTAATACCGATTGATTTTAACGACTTATAGATACAGTAAACCCTTATTATATACCGTGGTCATATAAACGATTTTTTAAGAAATATTTATATTTTGTAACAATTATTTCAAAAGATTTTCCGTTTTTATAAACAAATATTCTTCCTTGAAAATAGCGACAATCAAAATTCCTATCGTAATTTTCTTTTATTCCATTTACGACTTACAAGACCAATATTTCAAAAGCTCTTTCTCTTCTTCATCAGTTAATAAGATATATTCATTTTTGTGCTTGATGAAGAAAACGAAAGATATTTTGAAATGTTATTGTAGCTTGAAAATGAAATTAACAGAATAAGCAATATTAAGATATGAGTTTTTAATTATTTTTAATTTCAAAGAAGAATTCGCTTGACGCATTAGGTGCTGCAGTAGGATTACGTGTACAAATCGAAAGAAGAAAAAAGAAAAAAACTGGTCAAACCTTGCCGCCACCTCCTCCTCCCCATTTCAAGTTTTAAATATAAAATGTATGAATATTGTTAAATTTTATGTAGTTGCTGTCAGAATTGATATGTATTGTTTTAATATTATTATTATTATTATTATTATTACAATTATAAGTAGTAGCATTAAAATAAGATCTTGAAATGTTAAATTATCTGCTACTAAAAATAATTATCACCTGTATAATATGCAAATCTATCTGTAGCATTATTGTAGTATAATTTCTAGGCCAATGACCCAATGTCGATCAGGTTTTGTTCAGTTTCGCTGGTCCCTTGAGCAAATGCTAAGATGGCCCCTTGTTTTGCTCCTGAACTCTAATGTAACTTCGCTCTCTCCACCCAAGACATCATATTGACTCGTCATACACAATTGTATTTGTATATGTGACTTAATAAATATTATTAATTAATATATAAGTATTAATATACAATATAATATAATTAATATATAATTATGAATATGTATTTGAATATGGTGAAACCGCGTTGAATTCTACGCGAGTGATTTAAGAAAAATATGAATATTTCTATTTTTTTTACGATTGGAACAAAAAATGTCGGGTATGAAATATGAAGCAAAATGGAACATAGCGATGAGCAGCTGTTTCTCTGACAATTTACGTGCAGAATTGCCTCCCATTCGAACGGGTGACTTCTGTAATTGCTGTCAATTTGAGCGATCGATCTAGATTAGTTCGAATACTCTGATAACTGCAGGGCGATTCACAATGAGAAAGGCCATGCGCTGACGGGACATTTGTATTCAGAACTGTTAGGGGAACTTAAGCGATTGCAACCTATTTAAACTACTTTATTGGCAGCATTGTCACTGACATCTTTACAGAAAATTACTATTCAATTGGTAGCCGGTATAAAAAGAAAATTACGAGATCGGTAACTGAGGGTTCTGAATTGGTTGTAATTTAAGGAGTTAATCATTCACTCATCGATAAAAAATTCAATACTATATGTGGATATACTATATATAAGGATATACAGTGAATATGAAATATATTAGGATTAAATATGTAAGGATATAATATGTATATATAATGTCATTTTTTTCTTTTTGTCTCTTTGTGTTATTTTAATTTGAATATATATAACATTTGGTTTTCCTCGAGCATGTTGAACTTATTACATCACGTAAATGCCTGACTGGCAACACTGGCTTGGGCCTCATTCAACTATGGGCTGTTTCGCCATCGCGGCGAATATTTCGCCTCGCCTCGCCACGCCGTCTGCCGCATTTAACTCATTCGTGGGACTTTCGCACTCACCGAGCATGGCGTCCTTCGCGCGATCTGTCGGGCACTCGGTGTAGTTGCGCACCAGCCACAGCACCCCCAGCACCAGCCACACCACTTCCAGCGCCATCAGGGCTGCAAGAAAACAAGCGCATTCGGACACTCCGACGGCAAACCAGCGTTACTTCAGTTATTCGATTACATATTCACTTAAACATGTGAAGTACATCTTATGATACATAAGAGAGGGATTTTCCGGGAATGGAAAGCAGGAATATCGTGTCATATATTTTCTTCGTTCGAATGTAATTACTAAGTAAAATTAAAATAATTAATTACTTTGCTTGAAGGAAAATATATACTTTTAGATGATAGAGTGCTAGCGTTTTGCTGTATAAATAAGAGGAAACTTGCAAACGTTTCCGCATTTGTCGGCTCACAAAAGTGATACACTAAAATGTTGTGTTAAACTGTTTTCTAGAATAACAATTTTATTCCGAACGAGTTTATTTCTCGCTGCAGACCAAATTATTTACTCTACCTTTGATAAGAGTTGTGAACTATTTTTATGACCTTTAAAAAAAATAGTCGTTTCATCTACTAATTTTTTATTTAATTCTAATATGGAGATTTTTGAAATGGGTCACTTTTCTTATGCATCGATAATCTAGGGTCTGATCAACCTCAGAATGATCCTGATGTAAACAAATGCACGAATTCAAAACATTCTCTTAACGATTGCTTAGGTTTGTGTGTCTTGCACGTATCCCCGCGTCAGAAGTTTTTCTCGTCAAAATCATAATTGTGTACTTCATATGAATGTTAAAAACTAAAGAAGGGGGAGCATTACTAAATGAGGGTGGGGAGAGCTCAGAGGCACATCGACGATTTGTTTTTTATACGTTTCAGTTTTATTAGGAAGCTGAAAATCACTTACATTTTTTCTGAAGTGCTTCTTGACCACAAAAAATGTCATAAGTTGAGTGAATACAGAGTCTTTGTGAATTAAAAATTCGAAACTATTCTCACAAAAACCCAAAATATTCAGGTTACTTTTCAGTAATTTGCAGTATTTTATGTCTTATAATGTTCTGTTATGAAAATAAATAGGCCTTTTTTATACAAACATGTAATAGCTTTTATTATTAAATAATAATATCGATGCAAGAAAGTCGATATTTCTTCTTTTACAGAGCTAGAAATTGTATAATGCACTATTTGTTTAAATCAATGAACATGTTTATCAAAACCGTCAAAACATAAAAATTCACAGTTATTTAAACTGTAGTCTTTGGAAGCCCTCCCCTTTGTAATGCACAGAAAAATAATTACCCGTTTGTATAGCAAGGTTTCGAGAGAGTGAAACTTCTGTACAATTCTGAATACTGCTAAGCCCGGTATACACAATACAGTTTTCGTGCAGATTCTCATACAGTTTCTGTACAGGAAATTCAAGATTCTGAACTGGAAGTATAAAAGCCAAACGTCGTGCATAGACGCGAATGTTTTCTGTGTGAATCGCCAGATGTCTCTAGGGGATATACCGCGTAACAACTGAACTGCGCCGACCAAGTACTTTCAGTGGCGGTATTTCTGTGCGTGCGTTAGTCTGTGCGGTCTTCATTAAGTATTAATCAACCATGAGGGGCATAGACAAGAAAAGTAGAAATAGGGAAGGAGGTAGTTTATCACAATTTCACGTCACACAAACACACCTTGACCCACCTAACTGCAAAATCTAAATGGCCGATTACCATGGCTTCGGGTGAACGATTCTGCCGCTAGAGGCGATTGAGACAAACTGTAAGCTTTCTGCATGAAAAAATTACGAACATATTCAACACTTTTCATGAAGAAAACATGCAGTCTGAACTGCACGAAAAACTACCGTATTCGCTGGGCTTTACAGCAAAGCCTGATTGAGGTCATTGGCCATGCAATATGCCATCTGAGCCGAAGGATGATAGCGAAGTGGAGGCGTTGAGTTATGCCGGCAAAGAGTTATGTTGGCCTTCCGATTCTGTATTATTGAATTATAACTAACACAGCAAATAGACTACTCGGACACTATAGACAGTCAATAATTCGGTTCTGTTTGCTATGTTGCTCTGTAAGATAGGATATCGGTTTATCGCAACTGGTATTGGTGATGCCGCAGACCCTTACAACAGTTCGTGAATACGAGTAGCCTTAAACGGGTAAATATGCATCGGCAAATGAGGTAACTGATGTTGCGCGAATAAATAAAGCATGTTGAATAAAAAAAGCGTATAGTGAAATAATTATGAGTCGTCATTTCCAACAATATTGTTTATTAGAATAGCAACTTTCGATGGCTTAGCCACCATCATCAGTTTTCTGCTGTATGGAAGCTATAAAACGACTAGTCTGTGGTGATAATGATGGCTAAAACTGATGATGGCTAAGCTATCTAAAGCTGCTATTGTAATAAACAATATTGTTGGAAATGACGACTCATAATTATTTCACTATACGCTTTTTTTATTCAGGATTTTTATTAAGCTGAACTAGAAAATGGACATTAAAAAGCCCGCTCCAAGGTGTTCATTTACGAAATATCCAAATATGAAAATGTCCAAGTTGAGAAGTGTCCATTGGAATAACTGTCCAGTGTCAAAGGTACAGAAGGTACAGATCTAATTATAGCTTCATTATTTTCTACAGGTAGATATTTACTATTTATATGTGCTGTAAAAAAATCGCTGTCGTCACGCACTGAAAGGTATTGAAACAATTCCAAAATTCTTCACCTTTCACGACGCAAATAGTAGTTGCCGCGGGGCTTGTGCAGCCTTGCACATTGTGAGAGAATGCCCGTCTGGGGAACAAGCACTCCTAAGGGCACGAGTTCCAATTCAGGGCAGCAAAAATCTAAACTAATGACATTGCCCGCGCCCTTGACAAGCTCGCACTGCCGCACGGCACAGCGCCTATTCTTCCGGCCACTAGTTCTTCGACACAGACACACAAACCCAATTTGATGCCGAAGTTTACCCGCATTATGCGAATACAGTTACCATTTTTGGCAACCTTCTATTACTTTTCATGCATACGTAATCAATTATGGTATTAATTGCGATTAATCCCTAGAAACTACGAAGAATAAACAAAATTCATCCACAGATTTAGAACTCTGAGATACAATGTTCACCGAAATAGAGTACCGTTTTCAGCCCAACGAACTGTCAGACATAACCTATAAGTATGTCGATATTTATTCATTTACATAGCTAGGAATTGAATAATGCTTTGTTTAAACCAATGTACATGATTATTAAAACCGTCCAAACATTAAAAAAATTATAGTTATTTAAGATGTGGGCTCTGGAGGCCCTTCTCTTTGGAATGCACATGACCATTATTACCCTTTGTAGTACAAGGTTTCGAGAGAGTGAAACTTCTGTATAATTCTGAATACTGCTAAGCCTAGTATACACAGCACAGTTTTAGTGCAGATTATCATAAAGTTTCTGTTCAGAAAATTCAAGATTCTAAACTGAAAGTATAAAAGCCAAAAGTCGTGCATAGAGGCGTACGTTTTCTGTATGAGAGTACAATGATAGCACTGCGCGAGTCGTTAGCTGCAGCAAGGGTTGTGACCAAATTCATTATTTTTTCAGTAACTTCCAGTGCGCAACGGAAGCTAAAATGTTTTTTTCCCTTGCAAATAGTGAATATCTTTCAATAGAAAAAAAAATCATCAGTTGAGATATCGATCTGAACCTCTTATACCCGCCTCTAGCGGCAGAATCGTTCACTAATCGGAAGCCATGGTAATCGACCATTTAGATTTTGTGGTTAGGTGGGTCGAGGTGCGTTTGTGTGACGTGAAATTGTAATAAACTACCTCCTTCCCTATTACTATTTTTCTTCTCTATGCCCCTCATTGTTACTTAATGAATATCACACAGCCTAACGCACGCACAGAAATACAGCCACTGAAAGTAGTTAGTCGGCGCGGTTCAGCTGTTAACCTGTAGACCCCCTAGCGGCATCGCCGCACAGCGCGTGTGCGCATGCGCGCGGCGAGTACGTACCGAGGCGCGCATACAGCAGGTACTGCATGGAGGCGCGCGGCGCGGTGTCGAGGATGGAACCGCGCATCGCCACCAGCGAGATGGCCAGCTCCAGCAGCAGCGCCACGCCCAGCAGCCCCTCGTACGACAGCAGCATCACCCAGAGCTGGTGCGCGCACGCCGCCCGCCCCGCCAGCGGCACCAGCACCAGCACCGCCGCCAGCACGCCCACCCTGCGCACACGCCGCCACACCAGCCGCCCATCAGCGCACAAGCACAAACGATCGCTCGCTCTTTCATTCTGCAGCGCTTTGGCGACGCCAACACGGCATCCCCCCACACACACACATATAAAGAAAATTCAAAAGTAAGCTCTTAAGACAATTTTAAGCATATTTTGTCTAATAAACTACTTGGTTTATATTCCGAATAGTTGAGTTGCAATAAGCTCTTAAAGGTGTGTTTAAAAGAATGATTTGTAGGGAAAAATTTGCATTCCTAAAGCATAGAAACACTGCAGAAACATTTAAATTGTTTATTATATTATATATGTATAATTATAAAATAAATGAATGTATTTGTTCAGAATGAAAAATTAATCGAGAACTGAATTGGGTGCTTTTATATTTTCAAGTTCATTTCCACCATTGCTTCAGCATACTTAATGCTTAATACGAAAGTTCCACATACAGTCCTATTCACACACATTCACTTCAAATTGTTTCTAACGTGAAGCTGGCAGCACAATCAGCCTGCGCACAAAGCACCATCCAGGATCCCCAAAGCCGCGCTCTTTCAATCCACATCTCTTTGGTGAGTCTGGTTCCGACACTCTGGCTGTCAGCACACCCGCCCTCCGCACACAGCAACACCGCAGCTCACCACAAAGGCTTGAAATGCAGTGCAATTTCTCACATATTCTCTTCACAGCCTTTCAAAAGTCAAGCTGGCAGCGCACCTGACAAAGCATCGCCCAGGCTCAACACAAGAGACTTTCAACATTGAACAGTCGTTCTTTGAACATCACGTTCATTCAGACTCGTCTTTGGCGGCATGTGCTAGCACTGTGCAAGACCTGAGCACACACCACTTTCAGCACAAAAGATTTCAATTGCACACCCTTTGAAATATTAATTTAACCACTCGTATTACATCTACTTGTTGATACAAGCGACAGCATAATCGGTCCACGCAATAAATACACATTGAACTATACATCCACGACACAAAACTTTATAACTTTGCATAGAATGATGCTCATGGAAAAGACTGAATTAATGATCATTGCACGTACAGCATAGCAACTTCAGCAACAGCGCTGCTAACACACTCGTCCTAAGCACACACAGCGTCATCAAACGTTTAGGAAGAAACTCTCTCACACCTGAGAGCGTAGGCTTCCACGGCCGGAGTCAGTATTTACTAGGCTGTCCGTAATACCCTGGGCATTACGCCCTGAGGAAGATCGCAGAATGGTGAACGAAACGTCGGTACCTTCACCATGGACGCGGCGTCACCCGGACAGCCTAGTAAATCTCTTACACCTGTGTACACACCTTTTCATAGCTCGTTTGCTAGAGCTAGTCTTTGACCTCACGCCAGCAGTCTCTCCTTGCAAAACACAACACCCTCTTAAGACATTTCACGTACTTTCTCATCTGTACATCATCTCCCAAGCAAAACCAACGCACGAACGTCTACCAGCCAATCCACCCTCTCATCCACAGTCAGGGCTCTCACGGCACGGCATGCACATTTACGAATGAATAACATGAATGTTCAGTACAACTGATGCTCAGAGGCGTCATCAACAGCACCAGCTCTGGTGTCATCTCGTCTACCCGTCATGACTCCCCCTCTAACTGTATTCAGACGTGGACGTCTACCTTTAACATGACCCTATTGTGTCTATTTATGGCGCCTGGAGTGCCGTTTATTCGCCCGCAAGAAACACTTACGCTCAACACACGAGCCTCTTGCGGCAGTGCACGCTTTTTACGTGTGCTCCACTTGCATGTTTACTGCACCTAAAATTGGACGTCTTCATCACCTGCTGACCTCCCTCTAAAATTTGTCAGTCTAGGTCGACGGAGTTCTCTAGATTATACACATTTTCGCATGTAGAATTTTAGAGGAGGTGCTATAAGCTGATCAGTGGCTGCAATGTATTTTATTATCATGTGTCAAATAATTTCAACCCTTAGTTTGTGGTGTACTTTAAGACCAAGCCGGTGGTGCTACGGAATAGGACAGATTTTCTAGTACTAGTTAGTTTTTTAATATTTTTAATATCATCTAGCTTTTTGGTACTGACCTTTCCTCTTCCTAATCTCTGCAATTTATCGGCACCTAAAATGTATTTTTACACATTTTCTCAATTTTTTGGCCCCTTAATAGTAGAAATACGATGACTTAAAGAATATTAAAGAACAGTAATACGTGGTCCTACTACAAATGGATTTGTTTATATGTATTTATTTATTTATGTGTTCAAACGCATGAGTGATCTTAAGAGTATACGACATCGATATTGATGGGGTGAATGATGGAGAAATGAGAACCACGAACAAATGAAGCCTGGGAAGACCAGTCGAGAGTAGCTTTGCCCGACCCACTGCCCTAGTGGATGGTCCAGGGACCAAACATGGCACCCAGCGATGGGAAGCGAAAACAGGATGTCGAGGGAGGAAACGTCGAAACTGCGCAAACAAGCTCTTGAGACAATTTAGTACCAAGACGCACTCAAAACATGGTTTAAAAATATGCTTTCTAGTAAAAAATTTGCATGGTCGAAGCATAGAAACACTCCAAAAACATGTAAATTATTTATTATTTATAAAATAAATGAATGTATTTGTTCAGAAAGAAAAACACAAATAAAAAAGCACCAATATACACATTTCGGCTGCTTTTTTGCGTCAGCCAGGTTGGTCAGGGAAAATCAATTTTGGTGAAAATCCTGACATAAATATTCTGCAGTAAACCAATTTTCTGGTATTAGTGACTATCAAAACGTAGATTCTGACTACACAACGTAGTAGAGGATTTAATTTGAGACATATAGAGACAAGATGTTTTCGTATCAGTTCCCCACTAAACTTGTTTTTCTCTCAAAAATTGCCGTTTTTTTACTGCACCATCACTATTTTTTCTCTTCAATAGGATACATAAGTAGTATGCGAGAAAGTAACAAATTGTGATGCCCTATTCGCAACATTTGTACAAAGTTAACAACTGTCGGTGGTCCTGGAGATGAATTTCAAGGATTTTAATATTGGTTTAGAGCAAATTTTTCGTTTCTAAAGCACAGAATGGTAACGATGAGTAAACCGTCCAAACCTGCTATTTCAATAAACTATGTTGTTGGCAAAGACAATGCCTCTAACAATTTTATTACATATTTTAATGTTCATTTGAGGATGTTTGAATTGATTATGAGATAAAGATAGTTTTGCATGATATTTAAACAAGGGAAAACGTTTTGAATATTTAGGTTGTGATATAAATGGAAAACGAAGAAATTAAAAGACGTTTCACGGATTGCAAACAGGTAAGAAATTCCTAACTGAACTTTTCGAGAATCCCATTGAAAGATTTTTATGCAAGAAGTCTTTTACAAATACTTGAAATGAATTAAAACTCTTAGACTTATATTTTGGTGCTTAAACAATTTGAAAAGAGAGTAACGCAGAAAAAGCAGTAACTTGACAAACTATAAAAATAATAGACATATAAAAACTCATTAGAAAAAGAGAATTTGAAAGAAGTAATTATCAGGTACCAAAATAATCCCCCGCATCATATAGAAGGAATTCCGGAGGGAAGAATGATATTGTATTCGAATTATCTTTAATTGGATTGTTGGTGAAGTACAAATACCTTTTTTATTTTGATAAATAAATAGAGATATTGTCAGGTATCAATATTTGAATGTTTGTTTATCTTTGTTTTTTATCTTTGAATTATCTTTGTTTTCATTGATTAGTAATTCGGGGTGCGTCAACTGCTAAGGGCATTAACCACGTATCTGCAGAGCTTGTTTTTATCCCGGGATGTGGCGGTGATGTTTTCTCGCTGGAAGGGGAGGTCCGGCGCCGTCCTGCCCGTCGGCTATTTTCCCCGACCAGGTATCTCCCACCAGCTGGGCGCCGCCCCAGCCGGGACAAGCTACAATCTCCCGACCGTTCTCCTGGCATGTGTGGTAGCGTTGTGCTTGTAAGTGTAAGTATGTGTAAGTAAGGGGTTAGGGTAGGTCAAGGAAGAGAAAGGAGATATTGAGCGCTGGCCGTGGCCCGTTTGTGAGGGTACTGCTCCTGTATTCGCTCGGAGAAACTGATCAGAGCAGTCTGCTGCTCGAACTCTCCTCCACACAGGTCCTGAGTTCGACCTGGCTATGTAGCTAATGTTGAAAATACAGCCATCGTCGGCACTCGAACCGTAGGACCTGTCCGTCAGAGGCACAGTATGTTGAGAGGAGTTGCGGATAATAACAACAACCTGCTCATGTTGTTTATTTATCAGATGGCGAGACTCCAGAGTACGTCTTCAAGTACAGAACTACTCTTGTATGTTTTGGATGTGTATGTTGCTATGTACCGAATTGGGACAGTTGGGAAATACACGGTTTAAAATTTTTCAAAGACATTGTATTTTTTTATGAAGTAAATATACGAATAGAAAGGAGAACGTAATAATACTGTAGTGACATCAATTGATGCCCTGTGCCATCTAAGCCGGTCACCACTGCTATTTCATTCATTCATTCATTCATTCAGTCATTCTATATCGTACATATTGATAATCACTTTGAGTACACAGGTTGTCAGTCCGGGAATATCGTCCAAAATAAATTATGTAGAAACTACGTATTGTATCAAAAACTAATATAAAATAATTTTGCACTTAGTAATGAATAATTATAACTACTCAGTATGAGGACGGAAATAATTTGGGTCGACAACATTTCGTGAAAACTAGCGCAATAACTGCCCAATTGCCCTCAATAAAAGCGTCTATGGGTGCGAGCCCTGCAGAACAAAATAAAAACGATGTTAACGCCCTTTGATGTGCACAGATTTACCGCTAGGGCTTGGCTCTCATTTCTGTTTGTTCACAATACCGAATATTCACCCACAAAAGCAAAAGTTTAAATTTCAACATTCCCTAAATTAACTGGACACGCACACAAACTCTGCAGGAGTACGGAGACGGCTAATGCACGCCAACCAAATAACGGTACTTAACGATCCAAGTACTTTTACAGTCTCGTAAATGACTGAAGAAAATATAGGTAATTATCATGAATGACCGAATTGTATTTGACCATAAAGAAATGATCTCTGATGCTGGTAAAACAAAAGAGACATTATGGAAAAAAATATTGGAGAAATTGAAACTTAAATGGAAAAATTGAGACATCTCTATTTTCTAATTTCATTAATAAAATTTCTTAACAAACTTTTAAATAGATGAGTGGTTTGTTCGTTATCGTCATCGTCATCCTCCTCATCACAATTTTGAGTATTTTAGCTTCAACTTCTGAATCTTTCCGAAATAGAGCATTACGACTAGCCCAGAAGAAGATCATTCCACTTCTTTGAGAGCCATCTCTATGATATTCTGTTATAAATTCATTTGCTAAAAATGATCAAACCGATTTTTTGTAGTATGTTTTCGCATATAATCCTCTTTCTAAACTCGACGGATTTCTTAATTTCTGTTCTACACTATACGATAGATTAAGCAAGTCGTTTTCTGGTACGTCCTCTCTCTGTGTGAGGCCTATCCTTTTAGTGTGATTTCTCGTTTTCTGAGCCAATACACATTATCGTATATGCATATTTTTTTATTGTCGTATGCGAATGCATTGGTATGTTGGGAAACAATTAACTGGAAAAAATATTTTAAAAACTTCCACGATTGTAACGAAAATATTCAATCGCACAACAAATGAAAAATAAACAGAAACGTATAAAATATTGTAAATAGATGGCGAATAAAAACAGAGTTAATGTAGTGAAACGGTAGTATAAAAATACATTACTATCTGAAAACATAATTTATTTCAGTCTCACACAGTACGAGTATAATATGAACTGTATTATTTCACATTTTGCATTTTAGACAAATTTGCTTAACATCTGGTTTAATACAACAATAATTTTGAGATTTCGAAATCATTGGATTTATCCCAATGCACGTATCCTAAAGAATTAAAATAATAAACAGGATAATTTCATTTTTATCTGATCTCACCATTATTTGACCTCGATGCACTTCATTATTATCTGATCATAAGAGAAATTTGGAAATTACTCAAACGTCTAGTTTTTTCACTCACGTCCAATTAAATGTTCAATTAGAGTCCAATTGAGAATATTAATTTACTCTAATACAGATTATTCTCGATACAACTAACATTTTCGTGAATTTCTTTCTGCATACGATGAAAATATTTGTTTTTAATATTCTGGTATATTAAGTTAAATACACCAAGATTCACTTTCTCTGTATTTCTAGATTCCTACGATCTATAAGTTTGTGAGATCTCACGATGCGATAAATGGTCGTTTTGTTATCGTATCTTATCGAGGTATTACATATTACATTTCAGCATCTTCATGGGGTTTTCTTCAGTACATCAAAATCTCTATCTCGTCGGTAGTGTCTAATTACATATAAATCATTACGTGTTATGTAAAGTTAAATAATACATTATAGTTTAATCCGTATTAAGCATTGTATATAAAGGTTTTGTTCTTCTTTTGTGAATTTACTATTATAAATAATGAAGATATTACAGAGTTGGAAAACGAAAAAAAGTATGTATTAAAGTAAATGGACCCTTGAAAGAAGAGAAGAACATATTAATACGATAACAATGTTTCTTTTCAAAATATGATTTTTTTCTTAACATCTAGTTTACTTCGTTTTCGATGATATTAGCAGGTGTGTAATGGAAACTACTTGCTTCAAATTTGCTGTTCATCTAAGGGAAAAATGTACAAGAAATAGTCAACAATAAACGTGAGCGTTTTTTCAATATTTTTCAATAAAATTTTGACAATTACCGTCAGAAGCTTAATAAAAACAGTTAGTTGAGGTAACTCATTTTATTTAATTCTACTGCCAAAAAATCCACTGCTAGTTTCAGGAATGACTAAAAGTGACTGACATTCATCGGCAAAAAGCAACCCGTTTATTCCTCTCGTCCTTGTTAGCCTTCGCGCTGGCTCCAATCAAAAACTTTCGTTGGCGCGTGCGACAGGCAGGCGTCACCGCAGCCCCACCCCCGGGCCGTCCAATCCACGTAATTGACTCCGGTCGCATGCGAGCGTTGCATGCGCGTCGGCGCGGCGCGGCGCGGCGCGTCCCGCTCTGTCCTGTCGGCCGGCGCGCGCCCGTTGGCAGCCGCGCGGCCGATTACCTCCATGCAAATGCACGCTGCAGCCTCCGCCGCCCGCCGACAGATGGCGGTGATAATGAGCCGACTCGCGCGAGGAGCGTGAACACATTCATGACGGTTTCGGCTCGGGATGGGACGACGTGGAACCGAGGCCGAAATCTAGATTTCTAAATTAGATATTTTCCTGGTAGTACAATATATGCATATTTTTGTATTACTTGTAATGGCTGGTAATTCACGATTTTGGAAAACATGTTGAAGTGTAAAAAAATACTTTATTCAAAATAAAACAAAACATGAATATTAAGGACAAGTCGGAGTTGATGAGAGGAATACTCGTATTTATTGTTTTTAGAAATACAATGCATAGTTGTGTAATACATTGTATAATTCTCACGAACATTACTTCTTAATTTAAATTACATATGCCAATTCTCTTACAACTTAGTTTAAATGCATTAGTCAAAATATAATTAATGTGACGTATAAATTAGTATATATTATACTCAGATTTGAGTAAGTTGCTATAGTTTATTAGGCGAGAATAAACGAGGCGTACGAGGCATAAAGTATTTGTGATAAATATTTGTGTTGTTGAAAAAATACGAATCAGATTTCACAAAACGCATTTTTTTTGATTTTCGTAAAGTTTGGGTCTCCGTCAAAAAACAAGATATTTATTTCGTATCTAGCATATTCTCAATTTAAATATAGAGAGAACATGACTTGTTCAAAGCAAACCACGTGTGGGCTGGAGAAGTTTTTTTTCTCTAGTGAAATTTCTCCTAATGAATCGAGTTGTTTTTATGGCTAATGCATGGTCTAATTCCTTTGTAATATTTTAAATGCAAATGTAATATTTTAAATAATTTTACTTTGGTCAAATTTTCGAAAGTTCTAAAATTGCAGAAATATTTGATATTGTTCATTACAAATATTTTTACGTCAAAATGTGATTGTCGATTTTTTTGTAATCAACATTACTTATATTTCATATTGGAATATAATAGCAAAATGTTAGTCAGATAATGCCTTATTGTACGTGGCGAGACTCGATTCAAAAGGCCCGCCCTTCTGACCGCACTAATTTACTTTCCCATCTTTCACCATATAGCGGAGAAAGAAGGTATTACTCAGGCAACGAAACAGACGATTTGAATTTAGCTCAAATTCTTCTTTAAAGTTCGAGGGTCTTTTTACATTCAGAAAATCTACTACATGGAACAGACGGCTTTACTTCTCCGAAGGAAGGCGTACGAGGGAATTCTTCGCCCTTACACATCCACAACTTCGATCGGGTTAACACTAACTGAACCCGCAAACATCACGCATTCCAAACGAATCATCCCAAATTGCGGATATTGTCTCCCATTTCGGGAGAGTTCCACCATCCATACCGCCAACTGGATTGGGGGGGCGGGGGCAGGTGTTTCCCCCTCCTCTTCCTCACTCCTCTCCACCCTCCACACCGCCAACGGGACTCCGTATTCATATTTAAAATGGCAGTTCTCCAAGGGAAGCGGGTCTACTTTTACACCCTTGCACATCGTGTTTCAATGGGCAAAGGGAACAAAAAAACTCCCTATCAATAATGCGCTTCTATGTTTACAGAATGCTATGTAGATGCGAGAACGTTGAAATTAAATGTTGGTCGCATACGAGAATTATTTAAGCGCAGCTTTCCAATTTCGAAATTTCCCGTTTTGTTGGCTTATGGATTTTAGGTTTAGCGGAAAAGCGGATTAGTTGTTCGCTAAATTTGAAGCTAATAGAACAAGTTTCCTCGTGTGAGAGATGAATGAATTGTAGATAAGGAGATTATTTACGAAATACAATTTCTCATTCGTTCATATCTAATTGGCTTAAAATACATCAGAATTATTACTTAAATTTATCTCAAATTATTGAAAGAGAAAATTATCCTCTTTGTAGAGGTAACATCCAGCATTTTGTTTAACTTTGTTGACTTGAAAGGATTCTTGCACCATTTACTGGAACTTCAAATTTACGGCAGTTGGTAATGAAATTTGTGCTTCAATACTGACAGACAGAAAATTAGCACAAGTATACGTAACAAATTCAAAAGGAGAAATGTTCAGATTACGAGCTATGATACTCACATTGTTACCTTTAATTACTGTAACTTACTTGGCGAGTATATTAAAATATATAATTGTGTTTCGATGGCAAAAGAAACATGCTAAAAGTATTATCAAACTAATGGAGGAAGACAAACAGATAGCCGATGAGGAAGTTGTCCAACCCTTCCTAGTTGACCTAAATACTTCTGGGTAATGTTTCGTGTCCAAAATATCCCCTGACGAACATTACACGCACAAAAATAAGGCATAATATTTTACTTACACATTGCTGCGAGAAAACTGTCTTCATGGCCTTCACAAGTCCACAGGAAAGTTACTTAATAATCTTATCGTTAATTATTCTTAGAGTTGTATTGCAAATCGCAGTTGTGTTGCAAACCATTCGGTATTTTGAAAGCCAATGAGTATACCGAAACAGTGAATCGCCTAAAAATACGTAATGTGCTGCAGACAGAGAACTCAGACTACCTGCTTAGCTTTATCACATCCAATTCTACTGAGTCGGCCGGATCGAAGTGAACCACAGGTCGATCGTGGGTGACGAGGAAAACCTGAGTTGGTGAATGGGTATTGATGCCGAACGCGTCAATTAGTTACATCATTAATCCCGTAAGTACTACATGCCACGCTCCAGGAGGTGGGGGTGTTTTTCCTTCTGCAACGCGAGATCGTCCGCCGTTGTACACATTGGCTTGAGAAGCTGTTCTTCTCCAGGTATCCCCTCCAGCGGGGCTCCACGCTTCCGAATGAAAGAGGAGAAGAGGGTACAAAGATTAGAAAGGCAAAACCGTGTTGGGTCTGTGGCCTGTTAGTTGGGATACGGCTCCGTCATTTGCCTGATATTTATCAAAGAAACCACGAACCACCTAACAAACAGAGAGCTGGCCGCAAGTATTCTTATCGACAGTGGTCGAATTTAACTCAGCATTACAGCTTATGCTGAACATACGCCAACGCTCGATGTCGAACTCTAGGAACCGGTAAAGATGCTTTTTGGGGCAATAATGTTGTCGTTAAGCGTTCGCAGTCGGACCGTGAAATACAAAGCAAGGGAGAGGAAAAGGCGTGGGTGGTTCCGGCAAGACATAAGAGGAGGAGGAGGAGGAGGAGGAGGAGGAGAGAGAGAGAGAGAGAGAGAGAGAGAGAGAGAGAGAGAGAGAAAGAGAAATTGAAGTAGACCTGTGAAAAGGAAAGAAAGGAAGTGGAAGAGAGGAGTCAGAATGACGAGGAGGGGAAAGGAAAAGAGAGAGAGAGAGAGAGAGAGAGAGAGAGAGAGAGAAGGATACAGAAAAGGTGAAGATGAGGAGAGGGAGAGGAGGAGGAAGAGTTACTTGAAAATGAGGGAGAAGAAGGGAGGAGTAAGGAAAGGAGGAACAAAAGAAGTTGGAGAGGCCGAAGGACAGAACCATTTTTAAAACTTTTTCATTGATAAATGATTCCGGATGCGTTAACGGCTAAGGTTATTAGTTCCGTAAGAGTAGTTTATACACTTTCCTCGAGAGGTGGCGGTGATCTTCCCCCATCGGATGGTGAGGTACAGTGACGACTTACCACCGTCATGCGGGGTTTCCCTCAACCACGTGACTCCCACGAACGGGGCACCGTACCTTGCCCGGGCATGTTCTAGGCTCCCGACAAGTGTGGTAAAGCAATGCATGCAAGAGTCTGTGTGTGTAAATAAAGAGGCGAAAGGAGGAGGAAGAGGAAGGAAAGATCGAGCGCGGTTTGTGGTCCGTTTATTAAAGTACTACTCCGGCATTCGGCTGGAGTTGATCGGAGGAACCACGGAAAACGATCGATCATTGCAGCCGGACGTCAGAATTCTCCTCCATACGAGAGCAGAAGGAGGAGGTGGGAGGACGATGAGGAGGAAGGAGAGAGCGATCAAGAGGGCGGTCGCCCTGCACCGAAAGAGTGATCGCCCAGTCAGCGACACCGGTCGCCCGCGGGGCGGCCGCCGCCGGTGTGCCCACACTTTTGTTCCAGGGGGCGAAACTCGGCAATCGCTCCCTCGTTCCTCATTAATACGGAACCCGTGTGAAACACTGGCGGCGTGCGAGTCGGCGCGAAAACACAAGAGAGTGAGACGGAGCAGGAATGACCGAAGCGGAGAGATTGGAATGCAATGCAGAGTGTCTACTCGCTTTCGTTACGCGCCACCTCGGCGGAAATGTTTGGCCAACGTCTATTGTGATGAAAAAGCCAACCTGGCGACAAATTAATTGGATTCTGCGTGCCTAGTTTTTAGGAGGAAATGTTTTCAACATTCGAACAAAAAATGCTTTGTTAATTTAACGAGGTAATACTAAGAGTGCATATTAAATTGACTTGTCTGATAAAAAAGGGTCGTCGATGAAGGAATATTATCACAATTCCTATTCCGTTTTTATTTCACTTTCTCTAAATAAACCTTTAATTTGTTTTTCCTATACTGAACAATAGTTTTTCTGGATACATGCATTTAAATGTCAAGAACTGTATTATGTTTTTGTAAACAAATCACTATTTCTATTAGACTTATGACTATATTCAACTTTGTACTTAAGATTAACTATAATTAATGATTTTGCGATTGAAATTCATTTACCAATAATTTGCAGTAACACATATTTGTTTTCTTTACAAATGTGCCTTTATTTTCATCTTGTATTCGTTCATCAACGCAGCCATCATATAAACGTTCATTTCTAGTTTAAATAAAATTGAGGTGAAAAATGCTCGCACAACTACACCGGAGTAGGGCCAGAATTCACACATACTGCCAAATTAATCTCGTTTGCAATGTGATAGAACAAGAACAAAAATAAAATTATTAAAACTGAATTAAAATTCTCTCAAAGAGTAATTGTACCTAGAATTGTTCTGCCAGCAGTTCAAAAACGACACACACTCATTCTTACGGCCCATCAACACTACATTTCGTTGTTTACGTGCAACGCATCGTAAATATTTGGCTCAAGCTAATAATAACAATAGAACGCACGACTCCTATGCAACCTCTGCTCCAGCCGCCCTGCTGTTGACGCGTGAATTCGTCCCGCTTATTCCCCCGAATACCCGGCTTGTTTCTACCAGGAGGCTCCCGTCGTAAATCGTTTTATTGTCGCGATGTTTATTCCTAGACAGATGTGGTTATACACTGACAGCCCTCACGCGCCGGCCGGTTTGTGGAATCACGGACGTAAGAATGGACGTTTCGTCAGGACTATTTTTGAATTTCCTACTAACAACACGTAAGCATTTCTCACATGTGTTCTTCTCAATATCATATTCAATCTTTTGGACACTCAACGAATTGTAAATTTCAATAGATAAAAGTTGAAATTTGATATGATAAGAGAGGACAAAACTTCTGGATTGCTATGTAAAGTCAGAAGTACAAAAGTGCAAGACCAACCATTGTAGTCGAGAACAATTTCATCGATTGTTCTTGAACAACTTTCTTCCTTCAATTATTTAGAAAGCAAACTAAGCAGAGAGGACGATTCCAATTATAAACTTTCAAAGTTTCATTTAATTTGTGGTACTATCCACATGACTGAAAAAGTAAACAAGGAAAGAATGAAGAATGACATTTTGTAGCACAACTAGCTGAAAAGTCCGACGTTGCCCAGAACTAGTCACAATCATAATTAATAATATATATTAGAAGAAAATAAATTAATTAAAATCAAGTGTATCCCCAGCCTTCCCCAAACCTTCCCGCCCAGCTCCGCCCTGCTCAGCCTCATCTCGTTGTGTGCCACCTTCCCGTCCTTCTCCGCCATGCCACGCTTGCAACCATTGTTCAATTTTAAATACAAATCAGTTCAGCGCTAACAGCGGTGGCGAGAGGTTGTGACCGCAGCGCTACCTTGTTAGTTCAGTCG
>BOPP01000127.1:3370836-3394340 GCA_017312745.1 Gryllus bimaculatus | reverse complement strand
GTCTCTTTCTTTGTCTCGTCTCTTTCTTTGTCTCGTCTCTTTCTTTGTCTCGTCTCTTTCTTTGTCTCTCTCTCTGTCTCTCCCTCTCATAAGGACATAACTCTTTTAGTGCACATTATCACTAAATGCCCGGAAAATGTTTGCAACCATTAATGAGAAATTGCAAGCTGAATGTGACCTCATGAAATTCGTATGTTAATCCCCTGAACATAGATGTTGCACGCACACCGATGTACAACTGAAGTGCTTATACACGTATTAAAATGTAATTTTGCATACTACGATTTCATCCATTCTGGTTTTCAGATTTCATATTGTGGTTGTGGTTTATGAACTCAAATACCAGGAAGATCAAATTTCGTAACACAAACAAAACATATGAATAACGACTGTGAAAACCAAATATTCGGACCGAATAGTCTGTTTTTTATTGATTATAAACACTGTAACACAAATGTGCAATTGATTAAACTGCTACATTATAAAATAAGAAAATAAATGAAGTTAAATAAGAATATGCACGAGAATTTAAAATTGTCAGAATAAAGCCAGTTTGTAATTGAGAGAATATTTTTTCAGATGTGAGTTTCAAAGAAATATTACCTAAACTCATGCAAGAAGGTAGATTGTATGATTATAATTTATAATAGTAACAATAAACAATTTATGTTGTGTTGATCAACTCCAAGGAGTATATCTTCAATGCCAGCATCGAAAACAGACGATGTAAAAATAAAACTGACACATGCATATTTATCTATCACGTTAATTAACATATTAAAACATTAGTATTTCCGAATATCACACATTACTTCAAGGTTGAAGTATTTTAAGAAAAAAATTACTTTGAAGCTGAAGTGGATATCGCTTGTTGTCAGTGAATCCTCCTTGCTCGCAGGGCTCAAGGCACGGCCGGAAAATTGGCAAAGATACAGAAAACCCTTTAGCGCACAGAGGGCCTGCAACGCTGTTTTAGAGCTGAAACGTGAATTATTATGCCTATAGTTGTTAAAAGTCGGTAGTTTCCAACGTATAGAATCGTGTCGTTAGGGGAAGTGTAAAGTTTGAAACGAAAATTGTACTTCTTAGTTTTTGCCGTTATGATGGTTTCGCATTTCAGAATGTCAATGCCAACTGGCAGTGAAAGTCAAGTTGGTTGTTTGAGAGGTAATGAATTAGAGACAAAAATTAGAACAAAAAAGAAAACTATATTATTTCGAAGAAATCTTCGAATTCTAGAATTTTATAGTTACTGAACAAGATAAGTGACACATGAAACAGCCACAACATTACTGTTATGCTTTTAAAATGAAACGTTTAAAAATATTCGATTACCCACATCTCCTATCTTTTACCGCAAACAAACCTTTAGATTTGAGTAGCAATTTGTGTTTTAAACAGCCTCCAAAATTTCTATGTACCTTGTCTACGCGCAAGAGGAGAAAGTTGTAAAACCATTGAAAATTACACAAATTATATAATTTATGTATTTGCTACTTCAATTGATATGGCTAGTAATAACCATTACATTTTTATCATGTTACAGTTCAAAGTACGATACACTCCTGATATATGTGAAGAAAAATATTTCACCCATATGCTAAGTGACCAAAGCTAGGAAGTATCCTTTTAGATTTCAATATATCCTATATGTTTATAAGCAAAATATTATCGGATTTTTCCTTCAGTGTAATTTACTGTAACGTGCAATTATTTTCCTTTCAGTAGTCAAACAGACTCTGTGAACAAGTAAACTAGTAGCGCTCAAGCAACACGTACTTTTTCTTCCGTACTTCTACCCCCGTCAAAAATGCCAGAGTTTGGTAGTTTTTGTGGCATAACTTGGCAAAGTGTAGAACCGAGCCACTTATTTTCAAAATAACACAACATATCGCACGTTTTTCAGCATACAACGTCATTACGTAGACGAAAACCGGAAAGTCCTTATTCCTGAATTATTTTTTATTGCTAATAGGTGTATTGAATTATCTTCATTATACCGACAAGAACCTCCGTTAATTTCACTTTGCGGCCAGCTTTAAGAGGTATGATGTCACTTATACATGTATCAGTGTGTGTCGCATACATTTTAAGGGTACTCACGAAGCTCGAACGATGGAACCCGTCTTACTGTGGTCCAGGTTAAGAAAGAAGCGGCCAAAAATGTATTTCTTTAATGAAATGAAATCCGGGGTGTTTATTGTGTAGGTTGAGTCCCGACTGTAACATTCCTTCCTAGGTATGAGTCCACATTATGTTGGATTTTCGTTACCAGATAAACAACTGGGTCGCAGCCAACCACTTCCTGGAAGGGTTTTCATAGGTAATACCAAGAGTCCTTTAGAAATTGTTGATAAATTCTCGACTGGCGAGGCGAGGAGGGGATTTATCTGAAAATTTCCAAAGCACTATTTAATAAGACTATTCCATGAGTGAAATTATGTCCAGCAGAGTTCCAATGAGTCAAATATTGAAAACAAGTGAAAGTTATATTAAAATCAAATATGTTATGTTATAGTGCATACGCGGGTTATTGGACATCGACACGGCGATCGATTTAGAATACCACCTCCCAAAGTAGATGAGTCATAGTTTATGATTGGCCAGTAGGAAAAAGCGGTAGGAAAAATCGGATAGAAAAATCGATAAATGCTTTGAGATACACCGCCCTGATTTCGGCAATTTGTATGTATAGATATTGGTTTTAATTTCACTAGTGATTACTCTAATCGTTTTCGAGTTTCCTTGGTTTTCTCCGATCAATTGAAGGTGGATGCTGGAGTAATACTCTACAAACGTACCACTCACCGTATGCAGTCCTTTTAAACTCATCTAAAAATAAAAAGCAACATTATAAGTTAATCTGAAGTTACAATGTTGGTGTGTGTTACAAAGGAATTATTTTGTTTCAAAGTGGCTTAATTCAATAATATACTAAATAATATAATAATAATAATAATAATAATAATAATAATAATAATAATAATAATAATAATAATCGAAATTTACTAGATAATCCAAAATAGTAATTTTTTGGCTTTTAACAACGTATTTTGATACTATTATTGCGTTTTCTCATCTTATGCTTCTCTACTAATTTCCAGTTGCTAAATATTTTAATCTCTGAGTTAATAAATTGTGTTTTATAATATGTTTTTCAAAACAAAGTAACGAAGAGTTCAAACTTCAGTGGTAACATTTACTATAATTTATGAAAAAAAAGAAGACTTTTAACATTATTTTTCAATCTCCTTTCACTTCTTGTGTTTTTTTACAAACCGATGACAACAAACAAGATATTTTGTGTAACTAGACTGATAATAAAAACATTACAACAACTTTCTGGCACAATCGTTGAATATTCTTCTGCTTAACGCATATCCTATTCATTTTCCTTCGAGTTATTTTTGCCATATTTGCCCCTCATATCCGACCCAGAGCGTGGGCGGACGCCTTCTAGAGCCGTCGGCCAGCGCCCTATGAAGAGATAAGCGCGCCCTTCCGCCCTCCGGCCGCCCATCAGGGCCACGCGGCGTCTTATCGCGATCGCCGAGACGGAGGGCGAAGGGCGAAGGGCGAAGGGCGGGCGGGGCAGCAAAGAGGCCCCACGTGACGCACTGGCCCTCCGCGAAGGGCGCGCGACACGCAGACGTGCCGAGAAGCCGCAAGGGCCGGCAAGAAGACTGGGAGAGGCCAAAAAAACAAAACAAAACAACGAAAACGACGTTCAAAGCATTAACAAGTGGATTTGATCTTTTGCCATTTTCAAAATTTCAGAGATATTAATGAAATTTTGAACTGTATTATCTTTTAAAAGATAGATTTACAAAGAGCGGAATGGTTGCACGGATTCAACAAATTTTCATTGCTATTGAAGTCCGTTTTAAGAAGAACATCATTAGATCTTGACAGTCCTAAATTATTCGTTTATATTTTTAGTTTCTTGTGGGTATGTACATAACTTTACGCATCTGATCGTGCTTGCATTTGCCTGTGGTGGGGGAGAGGAGGGGAGGAGAGGGAGCAAGTGGAGCCACGTGACGACCTGTCCCTTGCTCTGGAGGGCGCCCGGCACGCGGAAGGCTTTAGGGGAGGGGTCAAGGCAGTGAGTCAGCGGTCGCAGATGGAAGAGGGAGTGCAAGATTGAGGGAGATATGGCGCTGCAAGGAGTAGCACGAATTAAGATGGGTACAAAAACAATACGTATTAGTTCACAGGTAACGTTTTTTTCAATTATGAATTTTTTATATGAAAAGAACAAATGAAAGGTAAAAACATTCTCCAATTTTGATTTCATGCACATTATTTCAGTTTTAGTATTTCATTGGGAACAAATAAGATCATCTTGGAACATACATAGTCCGTTTAGAGTGAAAATATGCCGGTTTCACAACGGACGCAGACACACAACCCCAACATCTCAGACACCGCGTTCCGCGCGCCGATTGCGTCCGCATGGCCGTTGTGTGGTGGGCAGCGGGAAGGAAACCCTGGGAAAATGGGAAGCATCGACAGGCCAACATAACAGAGCCTACTGCATTCCATTTCCAAGATCTGAGACGCTATGGTTATGCTAATAATAGTATTTACATTTCAGAGATAAATATCCGTGATTAAAAATGGGCAAAGTGAAAATGATAAATGAAGAAAAATCAAGAAAAACAAAACACACACTGCCACTGCAATAAATGGAGAGAAATTGCGAAAAGAAAGGGAGAATATAAAATATGCTGTTAAGATATAAGAAGTGCTTGAAATCATTAAGGAAAAACCTATCATCAATATTGTAGTGTTGCAATGTTAATTTGTTTGTTTACAATTTACGAAAATACTGAGAGATCTCCAACAATGAGGTGAGAGGTTTCAAATTGGCCGGGTCTCAAAATCGTTCAGATCGGTAAGAGAATTAAATCAATTTCGTAGAAAATAGTCTAACTTGTTTGTGCCCTAACATTGACCAGAGAGAGAGGGAGGAAGAGAGGGTGAGCGAGAGAGAGGAAGAGAGGGTGAGCAAGAGAGAGGAAGAGAGGGAGAGAGAGAGAAAGGAAGAGAGGGTGAGCGAGAGAGAGAAGGTGAGCGAGAAAGAGGAAGAGAGGGTGAGCGAGAGAGAGAGAGGTGGCGAGAGAGGGAGGGTGAGCGAGAGAGAGGGTGTGCGAGAGAGAGAGGGGGCGAGAGAGAGGGTGAGAGAGAGGGGGTGAGGGAGTGGGGGTGAGGGAGTGGGGGTGAGGGAGAGGGGTGAGGGAGAGGGGTGAAAAGGGAGAGGGGCGTGGAGGGAGAGGGGGTGGAGGGAGAGGGGGTGGAGGGAGAGGGGGTGAGGGAGAGAGGGTGAGGAGAGAGGGTGGGAGGCGAGAAGAGGGTCGAGGGTGAGGGTGTGAGGGAGAGGGTGTTTGAGGGGAGAGGGTGAGGGAGAGAGGGTGAGGAGAGAGGGTGAAGGGAGAGAGGGTGAGGGAGAAGAGGGTGAGGGAGAGAGGGGTAGGGAGAGAGGGGTGAGAGAGAAGAGGGGTTGAGAGAGAGGGTGAGGGAGAGAGGGGTGAGGGAGAGAGGGTGGAGGGAGAAGAGGGTGAGGGAGAGAGGGTGAGTGGAGCCGAGGTGAGTGAGAGAGGGTGAGTGAGAGAAGGGTGAGTGAAGAGAGGGGTGAGTGGAGAGAGGGTGAGTGAGAGAGGGTGAGTGAGAGAGGGTTGAGGGAAGAGAGGGTGAGGGAGAGAGGGTGAGGGAGAGAGGGTGAGGGAGAGGGTGAGGGAGAGAGGATGAGAGAGAGGGTGAGAGAGAGGGTGAGAGAGAGGGTGAGAGAGAGGGTGAGAGAGAAGGTGAGAGAGTGAGAAAGACGTACGGAGGTAGAAAAAGAGGGCGATAGACAAAGGGAGCGAATGTGGTCGAGAGAGACAAAGGCGAAGCGTGGGAGTAAGAGATGGAGGCAGAGTCGGGCGGGTGGGGCGAGGTTGAAGCGAGCGACGCTCTCTCCCAGCCAGGCCAAACAGCGCCTAAGAGCATATTCCAATCGCGGGGGAGGATTGCCTCACCGCCTCACCGCGATCCGTCATTTCTCGGTCGAGGTCTTCTCTGTCGCCCAAGTGAAACGGCGCCGATTTGAAACCGGAGCGCAAACAGAATTATCCCCCTCCCCGCCCGCAGCCCCCGGGCGCAGCGGAAACCCGAGTCGCTCCCGAATGGCACGCTGAGCTGACGCGCGACGGAGCGCGCGAGGTGGAAGGCCTGCCTGCGCTCGTCCGCCGCGCAAGGAGCGTCCGCGTTCATCCATTCGTTCACGCGCTGCCAACAGGAATGTCGAAATGCTTCCGGTACATGACGAAACGATACTTATGCTTTGGTATGTGCCTGTCGGTACCCAGGGATCGATGTTATCGCGATTTAGATACCATCAAAATTGAAGTAGGAATATCGCTGTGAAAAAATATTTAATTTATCTTTTTTCTCTAGCTTTCTACCACTTTTAGTACATATTGAATTGTGGCTTTCTTTTATCGCCTTTACGATCGACAACGGATACGAATTCCTGCTTGTGCACCAACTGGACATGCTCTGGCATTATTTCTGAAGCGAGATTAGATATAAGTTGGTTCCAGTTTCCGTGGGTTTTTTGTCGGATTGACCAACTAATTGCATTTTGCTCAGTTTTATGATTTCATATGAGCTTAATTTATTCCTTAAATTTTTCTAATGATTTTCTGATGAGTGATCATTTTTTTGTCCATAATTTTTTACGTATATTGTCTAATGTAATTCAATGACGGTCATGAGCAACTGTGTATAATTGAGTTTGCAGAAGAAAACGTCGAAAATAAGAAGAAACTATTTTTTTGAGTTTTTCGAAATATTTACAGTAGGAAAGGAATAAGTAATTATTTACTCAATGCCTTGCAAACGATGCATCTGAAACTGGATTTACCCGGAAGAATTTAATCTTCCTGGAATACGGCTGAAAGAGAACTGAGAAACTCCTCTTTCCCTTTTCTAAAGTTTAATAGTAGCGAGTAACTGGGAACAATTTATTTGTATATCTACGGAAAAAAGAGCAAGTAAGTTACGAAAGAACATTGCCTTTAGGACGATCTTGTCTCTATTTTGCTTGCGACGAAATTGAAAGAATTTATTTTGGAGGAATCATAGAGAGCATGCCAAGAGCACTTGAAGGTCCTTTTTAGAGTTTTGAGATTTGCAGAAGAACACGACGAAGTCAAGAAGTAACCATGTCTCTGTTTTCCTTAAATATTACTTACATTAGGAAACTAATCAAGTCAAGTACTCGGTTTCATTAATATTGATTATTTTGAGATATGTAGTGTCATCTTGCTGCACATCAATTTGCTGTAAGGAATAAAAAATACTATATAAACATTTTTAATTTCAAATATTACAACACGTTACAAGCGTATTCGAAATCTTTAAAAGTCGTTAATATTGATATGACAACTACTGAAATACGAAGTAACCGCTCAACACCAACATTTGTAATGATTTCGGCGAGAGGGAGTCCGGAGAAAATATTCTCAAGGAAATAAAATTGTACGACTAAGAAAGTGGAGCGACTGTGAAAATATAATGGAGTATTTAAGCGCGAAAGCATTCAATTTCCTGAGCAGTTCAGCCGCTCCCCTCCGAGGCAATTTGCTTTGCGTTAACTACAATTTACGACCATTTTCCGCAGGACAGAATTCATTAAGAAAATAAAACATTTTCTATCACTTAGACATGAAGTGCATTTTATTCCTTTTAAATTTATATTGCCCTGTCTATATCCGGGACAGCGAAGAAACCAATATTCTTTCCCTTAATTTCGTTTCCGGGATGAATTTAATTTCATATTGTTAAGCTTAATAGAAGATCAAGATTGAATTTTATTCCCGACGTTGCCTTGCGTCTTAAAGTAGTTGGCTCTTTTAACGCGAGCTGGCTAGAGAATAATGGTTTCTGCCGAGGGAAATTTCGTGCTGATTTATGTTCCAATTTTGCTTTGCTGAATACGCTTCGGTAACCAGTATGGTTTTTACCTTTTTGTATCACTTGATACAAAATTACTGGAAATATAAGCCACTAGATATTACTAATCATTTTAACGTAAACGACGAAAGATATAAATACCTGATAGAACCAAGAAGAAAATCGTTCCGTAAATCACGGTGTGAACGCAAAAATCTTTTTCAAATTTCGCTAGATATTAGTCTGCGTTTCAACGTAGTAACAAGTTTTCTGTGGCGTTGTTCTTCTGTTCAAATTTCAATAATGAAAGGAACTGTGGTATTTATCTGAAGCACACATTGCGAATGAGAGTCGTATATGTCAGATTGTAGAAAAACAGCAATTTATCAATGGCATATGTATTTTCTGTAATTAAAATTTTACAAAACAAATAGTTAAACGCAGTCTCACTGAAAAGTTTACTTTTTGGCGAGGTGAATCACCTTTAAGCACAACGATCAACGGATTTAAAGGAAAATGTATTGCGACATGAAAGTTGAGTAACAAGTTTTAAGGCCTTATACAATTTTTAAAAAAAGATGAATGGGCGCTTTTCTGTATTTATTTTACTAAAAAGTGCAAATAGACGCCGTCAGTGTTTGGAAGCCAAAATTGTGTTAGCGCGATGTAAATAGTGTTATTCGTCAACTGCAGCTAATAGTCGCTCCGATTTTGCCAAATACGCCGCGATGAGATCTAGACATTCATTTTGAATTTTCTTACTGTGTGAAAGTCTGTTCCACCACGTGCAAGCGCATGAAATTATTTAAGCAAATCATTTTTTCATTCTGTATGGATTTAATCTATAATTTGTAATTTTACTAGATACTATAACCAAACAAATATAGTAATTAGAGTGAGTATCAAAAAATAACTATAATAAAAATTGTGTACGTTTTAATAAAATATTGCACACAAAAACCAGAACTAGTTTTCAGCACAATTTACCTCGAAATCAGTAGATGAAATATATATATATTATATAATATATATATATATATATAATATTATATATATATATTATATAATATATATATATATATATATTTGTTAATTTTTAGAATTCTTTAACTATTGCTTTCTTTAAAATTTATATTCATACTCTCTTTTGCTTGCTGTGAAATCCATTGATGATGGGATAAAGTGTCTTGAACACTTTGTTTTATTTTCCGCGTGAACTTAATATTGTATGAAAACAATTTTTTCTTTGGTTGATTATTTATAACTACTTGTTCTAATGCGAAATCAAAAGAAATTTCCGATATGACTACTGAATAAACATATTTGTTTTTCAGGTATAATAAAATACAGTACTTATCCTTACAGAAATTGCGAAGGTAATAATCACGTAAGTGCAGTGCATGTTTTATCGCGGGAGGTGGTGACAATCTCCCCCCCCCCCTGCATGGGGAGATCCGGTGTCGATCTCCCGTCCGGTTGAGAGCTTCTCCCCAACCCGTTGTACCCCACCAGAGGAACACTGCCCCAGCCGTGACCAGCTCTAAGCTCACGACTGGTCTAGCAGCATGTAGCAGTGTAGATCAAGTATGTGCAAATGTGTAGTGAGTGAGGACGTGAGGATATGTCTAGAAAGAGGAAGGGAAGATCAAAGTCAATAGCCCGTTGGTTACGGTATTACTTCGGCATTCGCCTCGTATTGAATGGAGAAACCACGGAAAACGTCCGATCAGAGCAGGCGGCCGCTCGAATTCTCCTCCAGATTGCAGCTGAACCCGAAGTAAGCAGCCAGTGTCGAAAATCCTGCCACCGTCGGGTCTCGTACCCTAGGACCTCCGATCAGAGACACTACAATGACATGACCTGATAACCTAAATCACCTCATCCGGTTTATTCATTCGAAAAAAAAACAACCTACTTCGTTCCCCATTAAAAACGTGAACCTCGCGGTTTATAAGTTAAGAGCCGCGCCTCCTGCGGCTTAGGCTGGACACCCCTGGCGCGATGCCGTCGGCGGCTCCCGCGGCGCCGGCGCCAAGCACGTAACTTAGTGCGGAAGCGCGACTCCTGGGGCCGCGGCAAAAAGGTGCTTTGCGGGGGGGGGGACGTCGCTGGGGGACGGGAGGAGCGCACTGGAGATGGCGGCACGCGGACGGACGAGTTTTGGAAGAGAGGCGCTGAGAGCTGCTGAGTGGCGCTGGATGGCGGTTGGCTGCTGGAGGTGGCAGCGACGCGCCGTGGGCGAAGCGGCGTTTGGGCGGAGACGGGAAGTTAGTGAGGCGCAGAGACGCCGGAGTGGACGCAGGAGGCAAAGGCGAGAAAAGGCGGTGGAGAAGAGACGAATTTGGAAACAGGGAGGAAAGAGGTGAGTACGGAAACAGAGAAGTGATAGAGCGGGGATCTGTCGGCGAGGAAGATAACTGGTACCGGTACGGGAGACTGGCGCTGCGGTGCAGAACTGGCGGTGGAGCTGGGAAGCGCTAACAGGGTCGGGAAGTGTTAGAAGAGATGCTGCTTTGAGAGTAGCGTCTCGCAGCCCGCAGCACAAAGCAGTTTCGCGGGAAGCCTATATACAGGGGCAACATCAGTCGCTTGGCTTCTAGTGATGCGACTTCTAATAAAACATCGATGTTGCCACCCATCGAGGTTCAAAATCAAAACATTGTTGTTAATAATACATTTACCAAAACCCATCGATATTTTTATACGAAAACAGCAATATTTCGGCAGGAACAAAATGTAAGTTCGTGATAACGAGAAAGAGGATAATTCTTCGTTAATAATAAATAACCTCCTCCGACACAATGTGTGGTCAGAATCCAAGTTTTGTAGGCGTTTGATACCGAAAAAAATATTTACGGCAAAACGACTGTCCGGCTGTCTGTAAACAACACTACCACTACATTATGCATTATTTTCACCAACATATTCCTCAAGATACGTACATGATGGCGCGGATCCTTGAATTTGAAACGGATGTTTTTTGCGAGGAGCCTAAACTACATTTTCAGTATTTTATTAAAAACGGCTGCAAAGGTTTTCTTTATTTTTTGATTTATATATATCTTCAAAAATGTCTCTAAACTTTTTAAATGAATAGAGTTAAATGGACTGAAAACCGTTACATTAACGCTATTTTGATGTAATCTTTTCAGTTTTCAAAAAATAAATAGAAGTACTCGTATTGTAACATTACGGAATACTTTCAGTTAACGGGAGACTGAACGTACTGTTTTATCGTCTCTGATTTAGTTTGGTTGCTTTTGAGCACGCTGCCTTCAACTTGCACCTGGGCGGTAGCGTTGTCCAACCCGTTGCGCAGTCCGCATTGGCAGCGTTCAGGCGCAGTGTCGCCCCCAGCGGCGAAGGGAGCAAGGACGCGCGCGTGCCTGCGCAGCCCCCAGAGGACGGGCGCCCCCCTCAGACCCCCCTCCCCTCCCCTGCCCGGCCGGCCCCTCGTTTGCGCGCCGCGTGGCACGCGGTGCGTCAAAACCACTCGGCGTGACGGTCATCGCCCGCTGGCAATAAGCTCCCCAGTCACGGCGGGTCGTGCGTGCTGGGCGGCGCCTTGTTGAGATTCGGAGTGGGGGCGGAAAACGAAAAAGAAACAAGGCGGGGAGACGGTATGGAAGATGCCAGACTAGGCGGCGAGGAGGTGCAAAGCGGGCGACGTGAGGCAATGGAGAAAAGAGAAGAAGAAGAGGGAAATGGAGGCGAGAAGAGATGAGTGGTGTGAAGTGAGTGGGTAGAGAAGAGATAAATTCAAAGGAAAACGGAATGATGGTAAATGGTCTTGAGACAAAGAGATGGATGAGGCTCGAGAGACAGGCAGTGGGGGTAATAACGGAACAAGGCAGGGAGTGGTAGACATTAGAAAGGCATAGTACTCGTAGTATAAAGGTAGTGGATGGGGGCGAGAGTGGGAGAGGTATACACCGGGCAAAGATGGCAAACGGAGAAAGGAATGGAAGACGAAGAGAGAGACTCAAGTTGGGAAGTAAAGGATCGACGTGAAATGGAACGAGTGAATAGAGAATGACGTGATAAGCGCAGCGAAACTCGAAAAGGCAGTGTTAAAACAAGACAGTATAGGCCAATGAAGGGCAAAAACAGACAGGCAGAGCGAGGCAAGGATAGGCATGGAGAGGCCACATGCCAGGAAATGGGACTAATTGGGGCAGAGGAGAATTGAGACGAGTCCCGAACAAAGGGAAGGCGGAGCAGCGTGTGGCGTGTGTGTGTGTGTTGTGTGTGAAGGGAGTTGAACGTTCGGAGGGGGAGGGCTGTGAACTACTCAACTCGTGGCCTGCGTCCCTCTGGCTGTGCGGCGTGGTTTCACGCCCTTGCACTGCGCTCGCTCGCAGCCGCTGGATCGCAAAGAGCGGCGAACAGGTGGCTTTCCCTTTGCCCAGAGGTGACGCGCGCTCCGCGTGGGTAGCATTTTTAAACGTACAACCCTCCAACATCAGTTCCTCATTTTTTAATGCTAGTGCGGAATATGAAGAACTACACTGCTACTTGGCTGTCCGGGGACACGCGCGTCCCAGGCACATGACGGCCAACGTTTCGGCACAGGCAGACTCCGGGACGGTACCTTACGTTTTCAAACGAAACAGACTAGGCTCTACTTGAGCTAAACACATGCACAACAGAGACGAGGTTGGAGTTAACAGTAATCCAGGGGTAAAAGAAAACTTCTGCTCATCGTGGAAGCATGGAACAATTAGTGGGTGTGGTTTTGTGATCTTCGTCTCCACACGCCACCCAGATTGCGGAAGAGAAAATCACATGACGTCCAGTTTCTGGCACCAGCGGAACCAACGAGAAAAACATTTCGTCTCAGAATAACTCACTTTTACAGATTAAAACGTATCTATTTTTTTAATTGTGAAAGGTTTCATGTTAGTATTTAATAAATGAATGAGTTGTCTACAAATTAGCTTCATCGTTTCAGTTGTCAGCTTCCATCCTTAGGTAATATATAATTACATCCCGTTTTTGCAAGCATAAGCTTCTTGTGTTAGTATAGATTGTGAGAGATTGAAGATTATTTTGCATTGTACAGTTCGCCGACCCGAAAAAGTGGGTAATTCTCGCGCCTTTAATGTAAGGAATTGGATTCACTCTAAAATGTGCGTAAGTCGGGGTTATTGTTTGTGGGGCCTTTTATACCGAATGCTTTTCGACAAAACATCTGTCAGTCGTTCACTCGTTCTATGTGAACACAGGTTAGCGGCTAAATCTTAGTGAAAGTACTTTCACCAAATAGTTATTCTCCGACGATAAAGGCTAATGGCGTGGCTTCGTTTGAATTCGAACTGTATTCTGAATTCAAAAATTTCATTTTTGAGGCAACACAAAGCCTCAGAGACCAATTTGTTGAAAACACGTTTTTCGTTTACCACGTTTCGTAAAGCTACTTTTGACTTACGATACACTGGCTCTTTTATTCATAGTATTATGTCCATACACATTTTTCCTTAGCGATTAATTGAGACGGATTAAATTCAGTTTACCCGAGAAGCAGTTTTACCATTTTACGTAGCCACTGTTTCTTTTGTGGACAAAGGTTAACAATTGAAGTCGACAGATGAACTGGAAGCTGCTGATTAAAGAAAAGACATGATCATCAAATTCTCCGTCAGTGATTTAGCAATGACTTTATATTAACAATAATAGTAATTTTCAAGTCTCACTACATCTGTCTCTATACGCAACATGTGTAGTGGTTTATTTGAAATTTCACACATCGAAATATAATATATATATATATAATAATATATATATATATATATATATTATATATATATATATATATATATATATACTGTGCGTGCGTGGTGTCTGTGTAGTGCAAAAAATTAAAACAAAATTTGTCAATATTTTTGACGGGCGAATAACACGATAAGCTACAACCAACCCTACCTCAACCTATCACTTGAGTGGACTTTTTAAGCTTCCTCGTTAATTTCCCAATTTTGAAAACCGTATTAGAAAGTTCTTTATACAATATTAATTTTATAGATTATAAATTTCGTCTGTTTTTTGTTATACATTTATCCCATACTATTTTATTTATTTAATACTATTTAATTGATGTAGCTGAACATCTAAAAGATAAAATATGTCTTAAATTACACGAAATGTGAATATGAATGCGCTGTTCAATGAAGCCAAAGAAACAGTTTCATCAACGTTCTGATATTATTTATTTTATTATTGGTAATTATTTTCGCAAAAATGTTTCGTGGTAATAACAGTTCATGAATCGTTTTAATGTACTACACGACAGATAATTAAATTAGAAGATTTAATCGGATGTCTTCTTAAAGGATGAGCGAAAATTCTTCTTTCGAAGAACGCCAAGTATAATCACTAAGCATAAATATACCTTTTTGATGTATACTCAGCTCTATTATCTTGATGCTTTCATAGACGTTCATACTAGTAGCTCAAGATGGAATTCATGATTTTATTTGTTGAGTTTGAATGTGTTATTTGCCTGTTTGCAGTGCATCTATACATTTTTGCAATTAGACAAAAAATATGGATTTAAAATTAGGAGTCCTTTTTTGCTGTTACCCAAATTGTAATGAAATGCCTACGAATACATTTTATTACCCTTTTTTAGATTTTCGAGTACGTAAGTTTATCCCTCATACGAAATAGGTTTCATCAATGCTGATTATTTGAAACAGATATTCTTTTCAATATAAGGATTGGTTGCTCATTTATGTAACTTCAATTCCTCGTTAACTTCTCGTCCTTATCGCTTTTAACACGAATGTTTCAAGTACTTCACGCTTCCATCATCTAGGGGGTCCGGACTAGAGGAGAGAGCCTTTGCTGTTTAGTGTGCGTTTACCATGCACTCCATTTAACAAACTCCGGGCTGTAAAACATTGGTGCTTCAACTGGAGAGCCTGTCAGAGGAAATTGTAGTCGTCTTGTCTCCCCCACACCCGGAGTTAAGTGGCACTTGCTTGGTAACTGCGCCGATAAGGAGGAACATTAGCTGTTAGCAAAAGCTGCACCGAACCAACGATGAAGGCATTTTGGTTCGTCATATTGAACACTGTTGGCCCAGTTATTTTCATTTTTTAAGGTCATTCAGAATATAGATTAGTAAGAAATGAAAGATAAGAAAACAAATTAATAAAACAATTTTTGAAAAAATCCAAATAAAGGCGATTAAAATGTTTGGATATGTCCAAGGAATGAAGAAATTAGAAATTCGCGAAATTGTTTTAGAGTAATTTTCTCTGGATATAATGACATAATATCGTTTTACTGATTGGTACATTTATTCGCATTATCTTATTTAGGATCTACCCATATCACTTCTTTGTTAGATATTTCCTCGAGATCAGTGTATCAAGCAATAGACAAGTGGAAAAATAAAATTAAATATATACATAGAGTGAAAGATTTTGGTAAGCAAAGTTGTTTTTTTAACAATCTCCAAATGTGAACCATTTTTTCTTTAAAAGAAATAAAATTTATGCTTACGCGATTGCTCATTATTCTTAATTATCAGTAAGACATTGGCACAGCTTCAATATTATTAATATGAGACATAAAATTATGACCATGAATCCACAATATTTGATAGACCAAATACGCTATCAATATGATTTTTCAAGAACAAGGACAATACAAAAGACTTTTTCCATTTGAAAAGTATAAGATGTCTTGTTTCTAATTACTGGATTAAATTAACTGGTCCTAAGCACATTAAACGACGTTCTGTCATGGGTGAGTTTCAATTAGCGTAAGGCTGTTTCAAACTTTACTCTCAATTCCTTTAGAAATTCAGAAAATTTGTGACGAGATAAAACAGAAAAGTTATTAGAAGTTCGTAACGTCTTGCAAAGTTTTAGGGATGAAATTTACGCTTGAAAACTTTCTTCCGGCGTTTAACAAATATACAACACATTTCTATAGGTTTTTATTTGTACAGATTTAATAAACAGTAAAAAATTGTCACTAATAGATTTATTTTTAATTTTTTACCGGAAACCATTCTTTTAATTGAAATTAATTTTTCTGTGTTCAATGAAATCATTTAAACATTTTTTTCAATACAATATTTTCTTTGATGTTTTGACCTTCATTGGATCTTTTAAGAAAATGGTACTATGTTTGTAACATTTTTATTAAAAAATGACATATTGTAAAAAAACTGGTACTGTATGCGAAGTCGCAATCTTTTATCTGGACCATTCAACAGTAGTTTTTTTCAAGTAGTCAAAATGTTAATTTAGAGTTTAATATTAATTATAAATATTTTTATTGATATGGAATGATGTATGTGTTGCTTGTGGTGGTACGTTTGTTCAATCGAAATTCTGGACAAGTTGGGTGATACCTTCCAATTTTGGCAGGAATATTTTGATGACAAGAACCACGTATAGGTTCGTTTTCGGATCAAATACCAAGCATATTTTTCATTTTAGGTTCAGTTTATACTCGGCAATGCACATAGACGAACAGTGTTACGCTGCGTTTGGAGGCAAAACGGGGCGGAGTGATCTGGTAGGAGGGCAGTGGGGGAGGAGGATAAGTCCAGGCGAAAACGGGGACGCGAGACGAGAAGGTGGAAGAGGATTGGCCGGCAGAAGGAGGAATAAGACGGGCGAGCGGAGTGGAGGTGTGGGTGCAGAGGTGCGGGGCGGAAAGGTACGGAGCCGGGCGGCACGGAGGCGGGGCAGCACGGAGCCGGGTGGCACGGAGCGGGGCGGACGGAGCGGCGGCGGCAGCGGAGCGGGGGCGGCAGCGGAGCGGGGCGGCACGGAAGCGGGGCGGCTAACGGAAGCGGGGCGGACAAAGCGGGGCGGGAGCAGAGCGGGGCGGAGCAGAGCGGGGCGGAGGCAGAGCGGGGGGAGCAGAGCGGGGCGAGCAGAGCAGAGCGGGGCGGAGCCAGGGCGGAGCGGAGCAGGGCGGGGCGGAGGCGGAGTCGAGGTTGGGCTGGTAGAGGCGGGGTGGAGCGAGCGAGGCAGAGGACGGGCAGAGTTGGGCGGAGTAGGGCGAAGGGGTTTGGAGTGAAGGCGGAGGGGTGCGGGGCGGGTTTCAGAACGGGCGGGGCGGAGGCGTGCAGGAAAGCGAATACGGTAGAGCGGGTGGGACGGACCAAGCAAGACGGGGCGGGTAGGGTGGGCGAGGAGATTAAATTAGAGATAATTAAAGGCATTGATAGGAGTAATTGATTGCAGAGAGGCATTAAATCAGAGGACCACCAAACGCGGCCAATTAAGAGTAACTAGTAAGCTCGCGGCGAATATTTCGTAGATGCGCAGTGTCACGCTCGGCTGCCTAATTCGTAAGTTGCTCAACTTACCAAAAACATTGAATGCCAACAGCTAATACTACTGGCGAACACTGTCACGCCAGTTTTCATAGTTGACTTCTTGTAAAACTTCAGGTTATACCCATCTGATTGGCGTGTGTCGATCAGAAATTTGCTACTGTGGTTAGTCTACTGGCCGTACTTTCAACATCCTATCTTCATTTGTTAGTCACGAGCATCTGATAAAGAAATACGCCGGACCATACCGAGGCAATCAGCTGATATGATAATGAAATAAACTATAAAGATTCCGAATTCCTTTCATTTATTTTATGAATACAAACTTGAATAAAACGCTATTCTATGAATAATTACATTCCGTTTATTTACACATTTCGTTGCACAAGCGCATCAAACAGAGCGTCGCGTGGGAAAGCGCAGATGCTGCGGCGTGCGGCTGGGGCACGCTCTGGACAAGCCTCCTCCTGGGCTCCGCGCGCTGGTTTGCCAGGGGCGTTACACGCCTGGCAGTAGGGGGGGGGCGCCGCTCCGCGGTGGGCATTGCTTGCAACGGCCCAGGAAAGCGCTTACACCGCCCCCGGGCCGAAAACGCCGCCCGCAGTGGACGTCAAAATGGGGTAAACAGACGGACGGCGGGGCGGAGCGCTGCCGCAGTGGGCGGAACGCGTTCGCGGCTCAGCGGGCGGAAGGCACGCGGATATCGAACGGGTATCGGGCGCTCGCGCCGCCACGCTCCGCCGACAGACCTCCGCTGCCGAGCTTTCAATTACGCCCATCCTGTCTCGCATGTGTCTCAGCCCGTCACGCTCTGCCTGTTCTGCCCCGCCGCGGCCTCCCTCTGCAATTCTACCGCGTTACTCCTGCTCTCCCCCGTAGGCTGCTCTATCCGCGTGCTTCTCTCCCCGGTTTCCGTGCTCCTCTCCTCCTTTCCCATGCCGCTTCTCCTTCCACACGTGCGCTCTCTTCCACACCGTGCGCTCTCCTTCCAACACGTGCGCTCTCCTTCCACACCGTGCGCTCTCTTCCACACCGTGCGCTCTCCTTCCACGCCGCGTGCGCTCTCCTTCACACCCCGTGCGCTCTCCTTCCAACCCCGTGCGCTCTCCTTCAACCCCGTGCGCTCTGCCTTCCACACGTGGCGTCTCCTTACGCACCGCGTGTCGCTCTCTTCCACACCGTCGCTCTCCTTCCACACCGTGCGCCTCTCCTTCCACACGTGCGCTCTGCCTTCCACACGTGCGCTCTCCTTCCACACCGTGCGCCTCTCCTTCACACCGTGCGCCTGCTCCTTCCACACCGTGCGCTTCCTTCTACACCGTGCGCTCTCTTCCACACCGTGCGCTGCCTCCTTCCACACGAGCGCTCTCCTTCCACCCCGTGCGCCTCTCTCTCCACCCCGTGCTGCTCTCTCTCCACCCGTGCGCTCTCTCTCCACCTCCCCGTGCGCTTCTCTCTCCACCCGTGCGCTCTCTCCACCCCGTCGCTCTCTCCAACCCCGTGCGCTCTCTCCACACCGTGCGCTCTCTCGCAACCCATGCGCTCTCTCCACCGTGCGCTCTTCTCCAACGCCATGCGCTCTGTCCCCCATGCACTCTTTCCGTGCTTGCTCCACCCGTGCTCCCTCTGCACTTCACCCACCCTAACATTCTTTTGGTACTCCGTCTGCATTCGAAACCTCTTTGGCCATCTCTTTCGACACTACCTTCGCTTAGATTGTGTCTGTCTCTCCGTACGCTACAAGACGCTGCGGCGTTCTCGAACTCAGCATCCCGGCCGATTCAAGCCTGTCCTGTCACGCCTTTGTCGTGCGTCACCTACAGCACGCGAACTGACACACGCGACGCCGTCCTGGCTTCCACACGTGCCCTCTCGGCTCCCACCGCCACGCGCCACAACCCATCCAGAATTCACGCGGCAGTCACGTCAGCACCAGTTGTTTTTGCGTTTGATTATCCCTTTCCTTTTCCGTGTTTTTCTTTTTGCCCGTCTTGCCTGTCGTATATGTCTTATACATGTACTCTCTCCTCCACATTCTTGCCTCCATGCAGTTAACGTCACGATACGCAGTGAAAAGCTGTGGATCTTCCAAAATGGCTTAAAACGTACACGGGTTTCATTAGTAAAGTATGTGGAAGTAGCATGTTGAGGGATCACACTTCTGAACAATTTGAAAGGGATCGATATTCAGAATTGTTTGTATGTCAAACATTATATTTGAAGGACTAATAGACTACGGGTTGTGGTAGCACTTCCAATATTAATTTTAGCGCATGTTTGTCGTCAACGATGACTACATGGAAACAAGAGGAAGTATTTTTAACACACACGTAGTTTGATTATGTTGATTGAGAGTACTTACTTAAAAGATCTACAACTTAAGTTTTCAAACACTTAATATGTTATCTTGTTTTAAATTAATGATCTATCAAACAAAATACTGCGGGAAAAAGGTATGTTTTGAAAGCTCCCAAAATTATAAATTTATATTTTTTGTTATGTTATAATAAAACATTTTTCTTCCGCTTCGGCATCACTCCTTCTATAGTAAGTTCAGTGAAGAATCGATTGCACATAAATTTACGGTGGATTTTACTTAAATCTGAATGATCAGTGGTCGGAGAAGCGAAATGCCATCTGGTACGTAAAAGCACGGAGGCCTTTCTACTGTGTACAACCACCATTGCGAAGCATTTGCATTGCAAAGTGCTGAGTGGTACACAGGAGGCAGATCCTCCAAGTCGTTGCGCGAAGGATGAAAACCTTACTGCAAGTTATTTTTGATCCAGGTTTTTTTCCCTGCGAACAAGCTTTCCGAAGTTCGCAGGCTCGCCTCGCGAAGCACTTCGAATAAATATTTTTCGCTCCCGAAATATTCATTCTGTGAGAGGCAGGGTGGACAACATCTACTTCCTCCTACAGGCTGTCAGCGAAATGGCGATTGCTGGTCGGAGGCAATATACAGCTCTCAGAAGAAAGGGAAGATGGAAACAAGAGACAATGTGACAAACGTGAATAGTTTTGAAAGCATTTTCCAAAATGATTAACGTTATTTAATATGCGTTAACACATGAACAATAAAAGAAATGATTGGCGATATAAAATTGAAAACATCAATTATAATCTTGTAATTTTTTAACAATCATGCTGCCCGAATCCATGATAGGAAGATTCCTCCGGTCAGAATAGACAGTGGTGGATTTTATGATAGCAGAAAACGAAAAAATCTCTGTTGTTGTTTTGGTGTGTAATCTGGGTCAACACTAAGCCTGGTTTATAACTCTGATGTTCGTTGTTTGCAGATAGTCGCTCGTCTTCTGATCAATTCCAGCTAGATGTCAGAGCAGTACTTAAATACGCGACACATTGTCGCGGATCTTTTTCGTCGTAACGTATTTCCAGTCCCTGCTTAGAACCGCGTGACGAAACAAATTTCCATCCCCATAAAGACACATAATGAGATGAAAATAACTACTTACTTATTTTAATCTCCGCATTTAAAACACTACGGGTTTTACGTTCATAAAGAAGCTTGAGTTCTCTACTCAACAAAATTAAGTTGCTTTTTCTCATTATAATGAAAGGGTTAGTGGGACTGGATGTTATTACCAGATCTTATGAACATGGAATCTGTAATAACTGTCTCAAATTAATAGATGAACGCTTGCCGTCATTTGTTCATTATTGTTTTGGTATATGGGTGCGATCGGATAAATTGAAACCAGTTGACAATTTCGTCGTCTGGGTTGATAAGCGTGTGAGTGTGCAATTATAATTAAGGCGAAGCGAAGATAGCGAGATTTCGCTATTTGCGAAGTTCGAGAAAGGTTTTTAAATATTAGTAAATAAACGGATATCTAACTACAAATTGGAACCGCTCGCCTCTTCACAAATTTATTTAACATAATGAATTAATATGATTTTAATTATTTATATTTAACTACATCTTTGAATATTAATGAATAGCTAATTTCATCTTTATTATAATTTAGAATTAAATGATGGACAGCCGGAATTATTGGCCATTGTTCACTTCAATATCCATGTGCAGAACATACCTACCGATATATACAAAACATATAATTTAATTTTCAGAAATGTCTCAACTCGTGTACACAATGATTAGCGATTGAATTGTTTGCAGAATTTGTTTAACTCTCCATTTTTTCATTAATCTCAAAGAAAAGTAACTCGAACAACAGACAGAAATAGCCTTTTTCGGGGTTTTTCGATTTTGCGTAATGATAGTATGCAAGTCTGCCTAGTGTCTTTTCCTACACTCTTCCAGAACTCTGTTTGTGGGAAATTCTACAACTTAGACTTGTTTAAGTTTTTGTGGCATTACACGTCCCTTAGTACTGTGGTTTGCGCAATTTGCTCGAGCGCCAATCTCACAATGGGTGCAAATCTTGAGTGATGTGAACGAGCGGATCCGCTGGCTGGCCGGTCAATGTTTTTTATAGAATCCATTAAGGAGTGCGGTAAGCCCGGCCGTGTGGCGAATGGCTCAGCGAGGGGGAGGGTGCAGAGATTGAAGGCGAGGGGGCGAGGGGCAAGTGGCGAGAGGGCCGTGGGGCGAGGGGCGTGGGGCGAGGCCGTGGGGCGAGGGGCGAGGGGCGAGGGCGAGGGCGAGGGGCGGAGGGGCGAATGAAGTCCCGAGAGGGCGACTGCGAAGGGTGACTGGCGAAGAGCGTGAGTGTGGGCAAAGAGCGAGGAGGGGGGTGAGGGCGTGGGGCGGTGGGTGGGCCCGGTGGGGTGTGGGTGGCGGGGGTGTGGGCGGGGGGCGAAGGGCGGTACCTGGGGCTCAGGGAGGCTGTTAGTGGAGAAGGCAGGCCAGGGGAAGGCAAAGTAGAAACGTGGGGTGTTGGGGCGCTGGTAACATGCGTGTGGTAGCGCCATAGGTGGGAATTAGAAAGCCCTGTCATTCTGCCATTATGTTAAACATATTGAATGCAGACTTATCAAATTCCTAAGAGCATGAGCACACATCATCAGATCTCAGAAGCCTTGTGTCTGAAATTGCCAGCTATTTTTTGATTTAACATTCTCCTATTTCTCCTTTGTTAATGTAAACAAGACGCATCCTGTTAGAGGCTTCTACTGTCGTATGCTACATGGGCGCAATTTTGATTAGCGTTATGCCATCAAATTTTCACATGGGACAGGTGTTGCAAAGGGGGTGTTCCAAGTATTTTTCAGGCAACAGAAAGACGCAGTAAATTGCGTTCTACTGGGAGTTAATGAGAGAACATGCTTAACGAGTTTTGTGCGAGCGCTTCTGAAAGGGACGGCCACTTCAGGCGAATGCGATTAAATTAGCCGAGATTTGAATCGCGGGCGAAAAGGAGCGATTTTTTGAAGAGGAGCTAGCGATGAATGTGGCAAAAGTGTGTAATCACCAAGCGCTTTCCGTTTTGTTCCAACCCGCTCGTTTGGGATACATGACTCCCTCGAGCTTAGATCGAATTGTTTGAAAGAGAGTAAGATTATTCGATCCTGGAGGAATTAAAATGATTCATGACAGCCAGATCATGTCAAACGTCAATAATCAAATTGTTTTGAACCCCCAAATGGTGATTTCTTATTTGAGATTTCAGGAATACTTTTGAAAGTTTAGATTTGGCAACAACAGGCAGTCAATTGGGAACTGAGTGTTTTTTCAGTCTACACAGTTAAGAGAGTGATAGAACGTTTTAAGTGAGAAAGATGTTTTCGCTTAAAATTCTTATCAAGCGCATGTAATTTGCTATAAACAAAATAATTTATTTTTCTGTCAAAACTACCGTAACTGGGTAAAAAAAAAACTTTTTAACAAAAACTTGGGGTTTTTTTTTTTTTTTGAATTCTCTTGTTATAAAACTATGTACAATCAAAATACATCTTAAAATACTTTCAAAATCGAATTCTTCGTAATCTTAAAATATCAATAGTCATTTTTGAATTATGAACATAAGGATAATGAGTTTCTTGGCCTATTGATTACTGAATACTGTTGCTGTCCTATTCCATTAACTTTCTTATTTATATAATTTATTTAAACTTTTCTCGCGTATTATTACGTAGTAAAGAGAACGTGTTTCAGTACTGCAATCCAGAAAAAAGTGGAAACTTTGCTACCAAAAACCACGTATGAATGTACGAGTATTCTTGATACGCAAGAAAGTAGATGAAAATTATTGCTCAATAGTGGAATGAATAACTCACTCTCATATTTTATGTGTTCAGGTTCTACGTTTTTTGTGATTGTTGAATACGCGAAAATTAA
>BOPP01000127.1:3359172-3370811 GCA_017312745.1 Gryllus bimaculatus | reverse complement strand
CCGCTCTGGGCGGCGCCTTGTTGAGATTCGGAGTGGGGGCGGAAAAACGAAAAAGAAACAAAGGCGGGGAGACGTATGGAATATGCCAGACTAGGCGGCGAGGAGGTGCAAAGCGGGCGACGTGAGGCATGGAGAAAAGAGAAGAAGCAAGAGGGAAATGGAGGCGAGAAGAGATGAGTGGTGTGAAGTGAGTGGTAGAGAAGAGATAAATTCAAAGGAAAACGGAAATGCTGGTAAAATGGATCTTGGACAAAGAGATGGATGAGGCTCGAGAGACAGGCAGTGGCGGTAATAACGGAACAAGGCAGGGAGTGTAGACATTAGAAAGGCATAGTACTCGTAGTATAAAGCGTAGTGGATGGGGCGAGAGTGGAGAGGTAACACCGGCGAAGATGGGCAAAACGGAGAAAGGAAATGGAAGACGAAGAGAGGAGACTCAAGTTGGAAGTGAAAGGATCGACGTGAATGCAACGAGTGAATAGAGAATGACGTGATAAGCGCACGAAACTCGAAAGGCAAGTGTTAAAACAAGACAGTAAGGCCAATGAAGGGCAAAACAGAAGCAGAGCGAGGCAAGGATAGGCATGGAGAGGCCACATGCCAAGGAATGGGACTATTGGGGCAGAGGAGAATTGAGACGAGTCCCGACAAGGGAAGAGCGGAGCAGCGTGTGCGTGTGTGTGTGTGTGTGTGTGAAGGGAGTGAACCGTTCGGAGGGGGAGGGCTGTGAACTACTCAACCTCGTGGCCTCGTCCCCTCTGGCTGTGGCGGCGTGCGTTTCACCCCTTGCACTGCGCTCGCTCGCAGCCCTGGATCGCAAAGAGCGGCGAAACAGGTGCCCTTTCCCTTTGCCCAGAGGCTGACGCGCGCTCGCGTGGTACATTTTTAAACGTACACCCTCCTACATCAGTCTCATTTTTTAATCTAGTCGGAATATGAAAGAACTACAGCTGCTACTTGGCTGTCCGGGACACGCCGCGTCCCAGGCACATGCGCCAACGTTTCGGCACAGGCAGACTCCGGGCACGGTAACCTACGTTTTCACGAAACAACTAGCTCCTACTTGAGCTAAACCCATCAAAACAGAGACGAGGTTGGAGTTAACAGTAATCCAGGGGTAAAAAGAAAAGTTCTGCATCATCGTGGAAGCATGGAACCAACTTAGTGTGTGGCTTTTGTGGATCTTCGTCTCCACACGCCACCCAGTTGCGGAAGAGAAAATCACATGACGTCCAGTTTCTGGCACCCGCGACCAACCGAGAAAAACATTTCGTCTCAGAAATAATCTCACTTTAAAGATTTAAAACGTATCTATTTTTTTAATGTGAAAGGTTCATGTTAGTATTTAATAAATGAATGAGTTGTCTACAAATTACTTCATCGTTTCAGTTGTCAGCTTCCATCCTTAGTAATATATAATTACATCCAGTTTTGCACATACTTCTTGTGTAGTATAGATTGTGAGAGATTGAGATTATTTGGCATTGTAAGTTCCCGATACCGAAAAAGTGGGTAATTCTCGCGCCTTTAAGTAAGGAATTGATTCCTCTAACATGTGCGTAGTCGGGGTTCATTGTTTGTGGGCCTTTTATACCGAAATGCTTTTCGACAAAACATCTGTCAGTCCGTTCACTCGTCTCTGTGTGAACAAAGGTAGCGGCTAAATCTTAGTGAAAGTATTCACCAAAATAGTTATTCTCCCGACGATAAGGCTAATGGCGTGGCTTCGTGAATTCGAAACTGTATTCCTGAATTCAAAAATTTTCATTTTTGAGGCAACACAAAGCCTCAGAGACAATTTCGTTGAAAACACGTTTTCGTTTACACGTTCGTAAAGCTACTTTTGAACTTACGATACCACTGTCTTTTATTCATAGTATTATGTCCATACACATTTTTTCCTTAGCGATTAATCTGAGACGGATTAATTCAGTTTACCGAGAAGCAGTTTACCATTTTCGTAGCCACTGTTCTTTTGTGGAACAAGTTAACAATTGACAGTCGACAGATGGACTGGAAGCTGCTGATTAAAGAAAAGACATGATAATAAATCTCCAGTCAGTGATTACAATGACTTTATATTAACAATAATAAGTAATTTTCAAGTCCTCACTACATCTGTCTCTAATACGCACCATGTGTAGTGGTTATTTGAAATTCACACATCGAAATATATATATATATATATATATATATATATATATATGTGCGTGTGTGTGTCTGTGTAGTGCAAAAAAATTAAACAAAATGTCAATATTTTTGACGGGCCAATACACCTAAGCTACAACCAACCTACCTCAACCTATCAGCTTGAGTGGACTTTTTAAGCTTCTCGTTAATTCCCAAATTTGAAAACCGTATATAGAATAGTTCTTTATACAATATATTTATAGATTATAAATTTCGTCTCTTTTGTTATACATTTATCCCATACTATTTTATTTATTTATACTATTTAATTGATGTAGCTGAACATCTAAAAGAAAAATATGTCTTAATTACACGAAATGTGAATATGATGCGTGTTCATGAAGCCAAAGAAACAGTTTCAATCACGTTCTGATATATTTATTTTATTATTGTAATATTTTCCAAAAATGTTTCGTGGTAATAACATTCATGATCGTTCTTAATGTACTACACGACAATAATTAAATTAAAAGATTTAATAGGATTTTTAAAGAGAGCGAAAATTCTTTTGAAGAAGAAAAGTATTTACTGAATTACTTTTGATACAGGCTTTATTTATTTTCAAGACGTTCATACTAGTAGCTCAAGATGGAATTCATGATATTTTATTTGTGAGTTTGAATGTGTTATTCCTGTTTGCAGTGCATCTATACATTTTTGCAATTAGACAAAAAATATGGATTTAAAATAGGAGTCCCTTTTTTGCTGTTACCAAATTGTAATGAAATGCCTACGAATACATTTTATTACCCTTTTTGAGATTTTCGAGTACGTAAGTTATCCCCTCATCAACGAAATAGGTTTCATCAATGCTGATTATTTGAAACAGATATGTCTTTTCATATAAGGATTGGTTTGCTCATTTATGTAAACTTCATTCCTCGTTAACTTCTCGTCCTTATCGCTTTAACACGAATGTTTTCAAGTACTCAACGCTTCATCATCTACGGGGTCGGACTAGAGGAGAGAGCCTTTGCTGTCTTAGTGTGTTTACATGCACTCCCATTTAACAAACTCCCGGGCTGTAAAACATGGTGCTTTCAACCTGGAGAGCCTGTCAGAGGAAATTGTAGTCGTCTTGTCCTCCCCCACACCCGGGAGTTAAGTGGCACTTGCTTGGTAACTGCGCCGATAAGGAGAACATTACGCGTGTTACAAAAGCTCACCGACCAAGATGAGCATTTTGGTTCGTCATATTGAAAACTGTTGCCAGTTATTTTCAGTTTTAAGGTCATTCAGAATATAGATAAAGTAAGAAATGAAAGAATAAGAAAAAAATTAATAAAAACAATTTTTGAAAAAAATCCAATAAAGGCGATTACAATAGTTTGGATATGTCAAAGGAATGACAGAAATTAGAATTCCAGAAATTGTTTTAGAGTAATTTTCTCTGGATATAATGAAAATAATATCGTGACAAGTGGAAAAATAAAATTAAAATTATATAATAGAGTGAAAGAATTTTGGGTAGCAAAGTTGTTTTTTAACAATCTACAAATGTGAACCATTTTTTCTTTTAAAAAGAAATAAAATTATGCTACCGATTGCTCATTTTCTTAAATTTATCAGTAAGACATTGGCACAGCTTCAATATTATTAATATGAGACATAAAATTATGACCATGATCACATAATTTTGATAAGACCAAATACGCTATCATATATGATTTTTCAAGAAACAAAGACAATACAAAGACCTTTCCATTTGAAAAGTATAAGATGTCTTGTTTCTAAATACTGGATTAAATTACTGGTCCTAAGCACATTAAACGACGTTTCTGTCATGGGTGAGTTTCAATTACGTAAGCTGTTTCAAAACTTTACTCTCAATTCTTTAGAAATTCAGAAAATTTGTGACGAGAAGAAAAGTTATTAGAAGTTCGTACGTCTTGCAAAAGTTTAGGATGAAATTTTACGCTTGAAAACTTTCTTCCGGCGTTAACAAATATAAACACTTTCTTATAGGTTATTTGTACAGATTTAATAAACAGTAAAAAATTGTCACTAATAGATTTATTTTATAATTTTTACGAAACACATTCTTTTAATTGAAATAATTTTCTGTGTTCAATGAAATACATTAAACATTTTTTTCAATAACATATTTCTTTGATGTTTTGACCTTCATTGGATCTTTAAAAAATGGTGCTAGTTTGTAACATTTTATTTAAAAAAATGACAATATTGTAAAAAAACTGGTAATGTATGCGAAGTCGCAATCTTTATCTGGACCATTCACAAGTAGTTATTTTTAAAGTAGTCAAATGTTAATTAGAGTTTAAATATATAATTATAAATATTTTATTGATATGAATGATGTATGTGTGCTTGTGTGTACGTTTGTTCAACGAAATATCTCGGACAAGTTGGGTGATACCTTCCAATTTTGCAGGAATATTTCTGAATGAACAAGAAAACGTATAGGTCGTTTTCGGATCAAAATACCAACATATTTTTCATTTTAGGTTCAGTTTATACATCCGCAATGCACATAGACGACAGTGTTACCTGACGTTGCGAGGCAAAACCGGGCGGAGTGATCTGGGTAGGAGGGCAGTGGGGGAGCGAGATAAGTCAGGCGAAACGGGGACGCGAGACGAGAAGGTGGAAGAGGATCCGGCAGAAGGAGGAAAGACGGGGCGAGCGGAGTGGAGGTGCGGGGCAGAGGTGCGGGGCGGAGGTACGGAGCCGGGCGGCACGGAGCGGGGCAGCACGGAGCGGGGTGGCACGGAGCGGGGCGGCACGGAGCGGGGCGGCACGGAGCAGCGGGGCGGCTAACGGAAGCGGGGCGGACAAAGCGGGGCGGGAGCAGAGCGGGGCGGAGCAGAGCGGGGCGGAGGCAGAGCGGGGGGAGCAGAGCGGGGCGAGCAGAGCAGAGCGGGGCGGAGCCAGGGCGGAGCGGAGCAGGGCGGGGCGGAGGCGGAGTCGAGGTTGGGCTGGTAGAGGCGGGGTGGAGCGAGCGAGGCAGAGGACGGGCAGAGTTGGGCGGAGTAGGGCGAAGGGGTTTGGAGTGAAGGCGGAGGGGTGCGGGGCGGGTTTCAGAACGGGCGGGGCGGAGGCGTGCAGGAAAGCGAATACGGTAGAGCGGGTGGGACGGACCAAGCAAGACGGGGCGGGTAGGGTGGGCGAGGAGATTAAATTAGAGATAATTAAAGGCATTGATAGGAGTAATTGATTGCAGAGAGGCATTAAATCAGAGGACCACCAAACGCGGCCAATTAAGAGTAACTAGTAAGCTCGCGGCGAATATTTCGTAGATGCGCAGTGTCACGCTCGGCTGCCTAATTCGTAAGTTGCTCAACTTACCAAAAACATTGAATGCCAACAGCTAATACTACTGGCGAACACTGTCACGCCAGTTTTCATAGTTGACTTCTTGTAAAACTTCAGGTTATACCCATCTGATTGGCGTGTGTCGATCAGAAATTTGCTACTGTGGTTAGTCTACTGGCCGTACTTTCAACATCCTATCTTCATTTGTTAGTCACGAGCATCTGATAAAGAAATACGCCGGACCATACCGAGGCAATCAGCTGATATGATAATGAAATAAACTATAAAGATTCCGAATTCCTTTCATTTATTTTATGAATACAAACTTGAATAAAACGCTATTCTATGAATAATTACATTCCGTTTATTTACACATTTCGTTGCACAAGCGCATCAAACAGAGCGTCGCGTGGGAAAGCGCAGATGCTGCGGCGTGCGGCTGGGGCACGCTCTGGACAAGCCTCCTCCTGGGCTCCGCGCGCTGGTTTGCCAGGGGCGTTACACGCCTGGCAGTAGGGGGGGGGCGCCGCTCCGCGGTGGGCATTGCTTGCAACGGCCCAGGAAAGCGCTTACACCGCCCCCGGGCCGAAAACGCCGCCCGCAGTGGACGTCAAAATGGGGTAAACAGACGGACGGCGGGGCGGAGGCGCTGCCGCAGTGGCGGAACGCGTTCGCGGCTCACGGGCGGAAGGCACGGGATATCGAACGGCGTATCGGCGCTCGCGCCGTCCACGCCTCCGCCGACAGACCTCCCTGCCGAGCTTTCAATTACGCCCATCCTCGTCTCCATGTGTCTCCAGCCCCGTCATCTGCTCTGCCTTGTTCTGCCCCGCCGCGGCTCCCTCTGCAATTCTACCCGTTACCTCTGCTCTCCCCCGTGGCTCTCTATCCGCCGTGCTTCCTCTCCCCGTTCCCGTGCTCCTCTCCTCCTTTCCTCCCTTCCCATTCACAGTCGCTCTCTCCACTCGTCTCTTCAACACGTGCCGCTCTCCTTCCACACCGGCGCTAATCCTGTCCACACCGTGCGCTCTCCTTCCACCCGGTGCGCTCTCCTTCCACACCGCGCCTCCGTGCGCTCTCCTTCCACCACCCCGTGCGCTCTCCTTCAACCCCGTCGCGCTCTCCTTCCACACGCTGCGCTCTCCTTACGCACCGGTGTCGCTCGTCTTCCACACCGTTGCGCTCTCCTTCCACACCGCTCGCTCACACGTCGCTCTCCTTCCCACACGTGCGCTTCCTCTCCACACCGTGCGCTCTCCTTCCACACCCTGCGCCCTCCTTCCACACCGTGCGCTCTGCCCTTCCACACCGTGCGCTCTCCTTTCTACACCGTGCGCTCTCTTCCACACCGGCGCTGCTCCTTCCACACCTGAGCGCTCTCCTTCCACCCCGTGCGCCTCTCTCTCCACCCCGTGCGTGCTCTCTCTCCACCCGTGCGCTCTCTCTCCACCGTCTGCGCTTCTACTCTCCCCCGTGCGCTCTCTCCACCCCCGTGCGCTCTCTCCAACCCCGTGCGCTCTCTCCACACCGTGCGCTCTTCTCCAACCCATGCGTCTCTCCACCGTGCGCTCTCTCCAACCCATGCGCTCTGTCCCCCCATGCCACTCTTTCCGTGCTTTCTCCAACCCCGTGCTCCCTCTGCACTTCACCCACCCTAACATTCTTTTGGTACTCCGTCTGCCATTCCGAAACCTCTTTGCCATCTCTTCTCGACAACTACCTTCCTTAGATTGTGTCATGTCTCTCCCAGTACCTACAAGACGCTGCGGCGTTCTCGAACTCCACATCCCGGCCGATTCAACCTGTTCCTGTCACGCCTTTGTCGTGCCGTCACCTACAGCACGCGAACTGACACACGCGACGCCGTCCTGGCTCACACGTGCCCTCCTCGGCTCCCACCGCCACGCGCCACACCCATCCACGAATTCACCGGCAGTCACGTTCAGCACCAGTTGTTTTTGCGTTTGATTATCCCTTTCCTTTTCCGTGTTTTCTTTCCCGTCCTTGCTGTCGTATATGTCTTATACATGACTCTCTCCTCCACATTCTTGCCTCATCAGTTAACCGTGCACCGATACGCAGTGAAAAGCTGTGGATCTTCCAAAATGGCTTAAAACGTACACGGTTTCATTAGTAAAGTATGTGGAAGTAGCATGTTGAGGGATACACTTTGAACAAATTTGAAAGGGATCGATATTCACGAATTGTTTGTATGTCAAAACATTATATTGAGGACTAATAGAACTACGGGTGTGGTACACTTCCAAATCTAATTTTAGCGCATGTTTGTCGTCAACGATGACTACATGGAACAAAGAGGAAGTATTTTTAACACACACGTAGTTGATTATGTTGATTGAAGTACTTACTTAAAGATCTACAACTTAAGTTTCAAACACTTAAATATGTTATCTTGTTTAAATATAATGATCTATCAAACAAAATACTGCGGAAAAAGGTATCGTTGAAAGCTCCAAAATTATAAATTTATATTTTTTGTTTATGTTATAATAAAACACATTTTTCTTCCGCTTGGCATCACTCACTTCTATAGTAAGTTCAGTGAAGAACGATTGCACATAAATTACGGGTGGATTTTACTTAAATCTGAATGATGCAGTGGTCGGAGAAGCGAAATGCCATCTGGTACGTAAGAAGCACGGAGGCCTTTCTACTGTGTACAAACACACCATTGCGAAGCATTTGCATTAGCAAAGTGCTGAGTGGTACACAGAGGCAGATCCTCCAAGTCGTTGCGCGAAGGATGAAAATTACTCAAGTTATTTTTGATCCAGGTTTTTTTCCCTGCGAACAAGCTTTCCGAAGTTCGCAGCTCGCCTCGCGAAGCACTTCGAATAAATATTTTTCGCTCCCGAAATATTCATTCTGTGAAGAGGCAGGTGGACAACATCTACTTTCCTCCTACAGGCTGTCAGGAAATGGCGATTCTGGTCGAGGCAATATAACAGCTCTCAAAGAAAGGGAAGATGGAAACAAGAGAAATGTGACAAAACGTGAATAGTCTTTGAAAGCTTTCCAAAATGATTAACGTTATTTAATATGCGTTAACCACATGACAATATAACAGAAATGTTGGGATATAAAATTGAAAACATCATTATAATCTTGTAATTTTAACAATCATCGCCACTGAATCCCATAGATAGGAAGATTCCTCCGGTCCCAGAATAGACAGTGGGTGGATTTTATGATAGCAGAAAACGAAATCTCTGTTGTTGTTTTGGTGTGTATCTGGGTCAACACTACAGCCTGGTTTATAACTCTGATGTTCGTTGTTTGCAGATAGTCCTCGTCTTCTGATCAATTCCAGCTAGATGTCAGAGCAGTACCTTAAATACGCGACACATTGTCGCGGGATCTTTTCGTCGTACGTATTTCCAGTCCCTGCTTAGAACCGCGTGACGAAACAAATTTCCATCCCCATAAAGACACCATAATGAGATGAAAATAACTACTTACTTATTTTAATCTACCCATTTAAAACACTACGGGTTTTACGTTCATAAAGAAGCTTGAGTTCTCTACTCAACAAAATTAAGTTGCTTTTTCTCATTATAATGAAAGGGTTAGTGGGACCTGGATGTATTACCATCTTATGAACATGGAATTGTAATACTGTCTCAAATTAATAGATGAAACGCTTGCCGTCATTTGTTCATTATTGTTTTGGTATATGGGTGCGATCGATAAATTGAAACAGTTGACATTTCGTCGTCTAGGGTGATCAAGCGTGTGAGTGTGCAATTATAATTAGCGAAGCGAAGATAGCGAGATTTCGCTATTTCGAAGTTCGAGAAAGGTTTTTAAATATTAGTAAATAAACGCGATATCTAACTACAAATTGAACCGCTCGCCTCTTCACAAAATTTTTTAATAATGAATTAATATGATTTTAATTATTTATATTTAACTACATTTTAATATTATGAATAGCTAATTTCATTTTATTATATTTAGAATTTAAATGATGGACAGCCGGAATTTATTGCCATTGTCACTTCAATATCCAGTGCAGAACATACCTACCGATATATACAAAACATATAATTTACATTTTCAGAAATGTCTAACTCGTGTACACAATGATTAGCGATTGAATTGTTTGCAGAATTTGTTAACTCTCATTTCATTAATCTCAAAGAAAAGTAACTGAACAAAGACAGAAATAGCCTTTTCGGGGTTTTTCGATTTTGCGTATGATAAGTATGCAAGTCTGCCTAGTGTCTTTTCCTACAACTCTTCCAGAACTCTGTTTGTGGAAATTCTACAACTTAGACTTGTTTAAGTTTTTGTGGCAATTACACGTCCCCTTAGTACTGTGGTTCTGCGCAATTTGCTCGAGCGCCAATCTCCAATGGGTGCAAATCCTTGAGTGATGGAACGAGCGGATCCGCTGGGGCGGCCGGTCAATGTTTTTAGAATACCATTACAGGAGTGCGGTAAGCCCGCCGTGGTGGGCGAATGGCCATCAAGCGAGGGGGAGGTGCAGAGATGTGAGGCGAGGGGGCGAGGGGCAAGTGGCGAGAGGGCGATGGGGCGAGGGGCGTGGGGCGAGGCGTGGGGCGAGGGGCGAGGGGCGAGGGCGAGGGCGAGGGGCGAGGGGCGAATGAAGTCCGAAGAGGGCGACTGGCGAGGGTGACTGGCGAAGAGCGTGAGTGTGGGCAAAGAGCGAGGAGGGGGGTGAGGGGCGTGGGGCGGTGGTGGGCCGGTGGGGTGTGGGTGGCGGGGGTGTGGGCGGGGGGCGAAGGGCGGTACCGGGGCTCAGGGAGGCTGTTAGTGGAGAAGGCAGGCCAGGGGAAGGCAAAGTAGAAACGTGGGGTGTTGGGGCGCTGGTAACATGCGTGTGTAGCGCCATAGGTGGGAATTAGAAAGCCCTGTCATTCTGCCATTATGTTAAACATATTGAATGCAGACTTATCAAATTCCCTAAGAGCATGAGCACACATCATCAGATTCAGACAGCCTTGTGTCTGAAATATGCAGCTATTTTTTGATTTCAACATTCTCCTATTTCTCCTTTGTTAATGTAAACCAAGACGCATCCTGTTAGAGGCTTCGTACTGTCCGTATGCTACATGGGCCAATTTGATTAGCGTTATCCATCAAATTTTCACATGACAGGTGTTCAAAGGGGGTGTTCCAAGTATTTTTCAGGCAAACAGAAAGACCAGTAAATTGGTTCTACTGGAGTTAATGAGAGAACATGCTTAACGAGTTTTGTGCGAGCGCTTCTGAAAGGACGGCCACTTCAGCGAATGCGATTAAAATTAGCCCGAGATATTCGAATCGCGGGCGAAAAGGAGCATTTCTTTGAAGAGGAGCTAGCGATGATGTGGCAAAAGTGTGTATCACCAAGCGCTTTCGTTTGTCCAACCCGCTCGTTTGGGATACATGACTCCCTCGAGCTTAGATTCGAATTGTTGAAAGAAGTAGATTATTCAGATCCTGGAGAATTAAAATGATTCATGAAGCCAGAATCATGTCAAACGTCAATAATCATTGTTTTGAACCCACCAAATGGTGCATTTTTATTTGAGATTTCAGGAATACTTGAAGTAGATTTGGCAACAACAGGCAGTCAATTGGAACTGAAGTGTTTTTCAGTCTACACAGTTAAGAGAGTGATAGAACGTTTAAGTGAGAAAGATACGTTTTCCTTAAAATTCTTATCAAGCATGTAATTTGCTATAACAAAATAATTATTTTTTGTAAAACTACCGTAACTGTAAAACTACACTGTTGATCTCTGTTATAAAACTATGTACAATCAATACATCTTAAAATACTTTCAAAAATCGAATTCTTCCGTAAATCTAAAATATCAATAGTCATTTTTGAATTATGAACAGATAATGAGTTCTTGCGCCATGTGATTACTGAATACTGTTGCTGTCATTCCATTAACTTTCTTATATTATATAATTTATTTAAACATTTTCTCGCGTATTATCTACGTAGTAAAGAGAACGTGTTTCAGTACTGCAATCCAGAAAAAGTGGAAATTTGCTACCAAAACCACGTATGAATGTACGAGTACTTCTTGATACCAAGAAAGTAGATAAAATTATTGCTCCAATAGTGGAATGAATAACTCACTCTATATTTTATGTCGTCAGGTTCTACGTTTTTTGTAGATTGTTGATACCGAAAATTAA